>DWDQ01000006.1:0-40846 GCA_018245515.1 Pyrrhopyge guianae | reverse complement strand
ATTTTACACAATAGTTCCAAATTAAGTTTTTATTGTGTTGAATAATTACTGTAACTGTAGCAGTAAAAAAACTTGAAATAATTGACGTCAAAAACCCAAATACACTCATAAAAAACTTATGCAACATAACACCCCCCTTAGCTAAAATATCAGCAGAACATATTACACTCAGAGCTGTAAAATAAAAAAAGCAAATAGACTAATCATTACCGCTTCATAGCGATATCTTGGTACGGTATGGCAAACATATCTTTTTCAAACCCGACATTTTTTTGCCTATTCAAAATCTTTACCGTTGTTGGTAAATTTTGTGCATCTATCAATGTCCATTGCTGCAATTCATGATCGCGAGCACCAAAACTCAAGCGCAAAGAGCCATTGCCCAATTGTCTATCGCGCAAAATTATAGTAACCAGATTGCCATTACGCGTTACCCCAGCAAGCTGGCCCTGGCGCAAATCTATGCTATTTGCCAGCAGCATTTTCATAGGTGTTTGGCTCAGATTATACAAATCCCAACTATCCAATCGCGTATTATTTATTGCTACAGAGGTACCGTCTGCTATTATATTAAGCGGGGCGTCTTTATAAAAAAATCTTATTTTACCAGGCCGTTCTAGATAAAAAGTTCCATGGGTTCGCTCACCATGGGGGCCAATTTGTATAAAATCGGACATTTGTGTAGCTGTAGCAGCAAAATTGTCCAAGATATTCTGGGCTGTAGCTTCAGCACTAGCCGCATAAGCCTTTTGGCTAAACAACGCCAGCCATATTAGGCTAGCAAAAATAGCTGATTTTTTTATTATTTTAAACATCAATTATCCTTCCTCTGGGACTAAAATCTCACGCTTACCAACCCGGTTTGCGGCTGAGATTAGCCCCTCTTGTTCCATTCTTTCAACCAGCGAGGCTGCTTTATTATAGCCTATCCCTAAGCGCCTTTGTATATAAGAGGTCGAAACTTTACGGTCACGCAAAACAACTGCTACGGCTTGGTCATAAATGTCATCTGATTTACCCAAATTCGCTACAGAATTTGCCTCTTGCTCTTCTTCCGCTTCTTGCGTTACATCATCTAGATAATCTGGCGAACCTTGTAGTTTTAAATGATTAACCACTTCTTCTACTTCCATATCATTTACAAATGGCCCGTGCACACGTTGAATGCGCCCGCCACCCATCATAAACAGCATATCTCCTTGGCCTAACAATTGTTCTGCCCCTTGCTCGCCTAATATAGTACGGCTATCTATCTTTGACGTTACCGAAAAAGAAATACGCGTTGGAAAATTTGCCTTAATAGTACCAGTAATAACATCTACAGAAGGCCGCTGTGTTGCCATTATCACATGTATACCAGCCGCACGTGCCATTTGTGCCAAACGCTGCACTGCGCCCTCTATTTCCTTGCCAGCTACCATCATCAAATCTGCCATCTCATCTATTATTATAACTATATATGGCAGATGTTTCAGTTCTAAATACTCTGTTTCAAAAATAGCTGCACCGGTTTCGCTATTAAAGCCCGTTTGCACTTGCCTGGTTATTTTTTCGCCCTTTTGGCTTAGTTCTTTTACCCGGCGATTAAAGCCGTCGATATTACGTACCCCGACTTTAGCCATTTTACGATAACGATCCTCCATTTCGCGCACAGCCCATTTTAAAGCAACCACGGCTTTCTTAGGGTCGGTTACTACCGGACTCAGCAAATGCGGAATACCCTCATATACAGATAGTTCTAGCATCTTAGGATCTACCATGATAAAACGGCATTCCGCTGGGCTAAGTTTGTATAGCAAGGATAAAATCATAGTATTTATGCCAACAGATTTACCCGAGCCGGTAGTACCAGCGACTAATAAATGCGGCATTTTTGCTAAATCAGCAATTACTGGCTCACCGCCGATATCTTCGCCCAGGGCCAAAGCCAGGCCAGCCTTGCTATCATTATAAGCACGTGATTCTAATAAGCTACGCAAATATACGGTTTCTCGCTCCGCATTTGGCAATTCTATACCTATAGCATTACGGCCTGGCACAACAGCAACACGGGCCGAAAGCGCACTCATAGACCTAGCAATATCATCTGCTAAACCAATAATACGGGACGATTTTATCCCAGGCGCTGGCTCTAATTCATATAAGGTAACTACGGGCCCTGGTCGTACATTAATTATTTGGCCCTTTACCCCAAAATCTTCTAAAACTGCTTCTAGCTGCTGAGCATTTTTACGCAAATATTCGTCGCTAAATTTTGCCCCGCGTTTATTACGTACTTGACTACTCAAAAACCCCAATGCTGGCAATTCAAAGCCTATAGACTGCAAAGCCATTGATGCTATATCGGGCATAATTTTAGCTGGTGATTTCTCGCGCCGTGGCTTTGCTTTAGGTTTACGTTCTACAAAGGCTGGGTCTAATACCATTAATTGTTCTTCTGAAAAACGAGGCTCGGTGTCATGACGAACAGGCTCTATTTTTTCTCTGCTAAAATATTTAATAAATCTGTAAAACATACCGCGTAGGCGCAACCAATTATGCAATAACCAACCAAGAAAGACGCTAGTTTTTGGCTCTTCTTCTACAGCGTCTACGGCCTTACCATCTATTAAAATATCTGGCGGCAATTCATCATAATCAGGGTCATAATTAGCAAAATTTATCTTCACCTCTTCTGGCTCTATGCTACTAGGTAAAACTGGTTTGTAAGGCCACGCTACTCCGCCCGCAATCGCCATAGCCCAAAAAGAGAAGGGAATGGCTATACCAGCAAAAATAAGACGATAAAGATGCTTAACTGGCATAGTAAACATAGAATCTAGCGCCCCGACAATTCTGTCACCAATCACCCCGCCCATACCAACGTCCAAAGGCCAGGTCGCGCTTTTACCAATAGCGCTCAAAGCTGCAGCAAAGCTTAAAACGCTTAATATAAAGAAAAATATACGTAAAAACCCATAGCCAATGCTACGGCCAATTATCAAAAGAATTGCCAAAAAAAATAAAGGCAACAGTACGGCCAAACTAGCCAAGCCTAGCATCTGCATAGACAAATCGGCATAAACTGCTCCAAAATGCCCAGCAAGATTTTGCACTGAATTGCCGCTAGCATAGCTCAAGGAAGGGTCGGACATATGCCAAGTAACTAGCCCCATTACTAGCACTACAATTACCCCCAGCAGTAACAGGCCAAGCAAGCTACCCAATGGCCGCCAAATAAAATTAACGGCAAAACTGGCTTGACTAAATTTTTCACTATCAAAGCTAATGGGGGGCCGCTCTTGCATGCATCATCCAATTTAATATGTTATATATGCTATGGTTACCATTATAGTTTTATATATATTCTATAGTCAATTTCTTTTTATAATAGGAGTCGTTTATGCAGCACAACGAAAGCTTTAATAACGATTTACTCATTGTCGGTGGTTCTTATGCCGGGCTTTGTTTGGCCATTGCAATAAAACAATATAGACCCAGCCTAAAGTTTTGCGTAATTGATTCACGCAGCCAGTCAGCGCATTTGGCAGATGAAAAATGCCACGCCATTGCCCCAGATTGCGTCAAAATGCTGCAAAAGCTGCAAATATGGTCGCGCATAGAGGCAAAAGCAGAGCCAATATTAAAAATGGACATTACTGATTCTAGGTTAAAAGATATAATTCGCCCCAAGCTGCTACAGCTTACAGCTAAAGAGCTGCCAGCTTTAGCCTATATGATAGAAACCAAAGATTTTATGCCAGCCTTATATCAAAGAGCGGCCGAGCTTAATATTGAAATTATTCATCAATGCGAGCTAGATAATTTTACAGTTGAAAATAATTATGTAGCAGTAAAACTGGCAAATAAACCACTCCAACAGACTAAATTGTTAATCGCAGCAGATGGTAAACATTCACGCTTGCGCGCTGCCATTGGTATTAAAAGCTTTACACTGAATTACGAAAAAAAAGCTATTGTCTGCACGGTAAAGCATGAATGGCCCCATAATGGCGTCGCGATACAACATTTTTTACCCGCGGGACCTTTTGCTATCTTGCCCCTTTCGCGACAGCGCTCTTCTTTAGTCTGGACAGAAAACACACAAGATGCCCAGCAATTACTTAGCAGCGATTCACAAATTTTCATTCAGGCTTTAGAGCAAAGATTTGGACGTTATCTTGGCAAGCTGAGCTTAGATAGCAAAATACAGGCCTTTCCCCTGGATCTGATTCTACCGCATAGCTTAATAAAGCCAAGATTTATGCTAATTGGCGATGCAGCCCATGCCATACATCCCCTATGCGGACAGGGTTTGAATTTAGGCTTGCGCGATTGTGCTACTGCGGCCCAAATTATTGTAAAAAATGCCAGATTAGGACTAGATATAGGTATGAGTACACAATTAGAGGCTTATCAAACAGCAAGACGCTTGGAGTTAGTGCGCATGGGGTTTGGCAGCCATTTTTTGCATCAATTATTTTCTAATGATTATATTATGATACGGCAATTACGCGATATTGGCTTATATTTAGTCAATAGAAGTGAAAAACTTAAAAATTATTTTATAGCCCAAGCAACTGGACAAAGCACTATGTCGCCAGCATTACTACAAGGCAAAGATATATAAAATTTATGAAACAGCTATTGTTAATAGAAGCGGATACTGAGCTTTTAAAGGTAAAAACAGAGTTTTTGGAATATTTGCAATATAGCAAAAACTATGCCCACCTAACTGTTTGTGCTTATGAACGAGATTTACGGCAGTTTTTTCACTTTATGTCACAACATTTGGCTAAATTATTGGGCTTAGAAGATTTGAAGCTGCTACAGTTAATGGATTTTCGTAGTTTTTTAGCATTTAGACAAAAATCTGGACTAACCGCCCGTTCTTTAGCGCGTGAACAAGCTGCCTTGCGTAGTTTTTTTGCTTATTTAAAAAAACGCAATCTAGTAAAAAATGATGCAATAAAAGCGCTAAAAGCGCCACGCATAAAGCTGCATCTACCGCGCACCTTAACAACAGAAAATGCTATAAGTTTAGTTGCAAGACCTACGCAAAAGCATAATATAGCATGGGTACAAGCTCGTGATTGCGCAGTGTTAACTCTGCTATATGGCGCAGGATTACGTATTAACGAAGCCTTGAGCATAAAGGCAAAGGATGTAGCTAACGTAGAGCAAAGCAATCTTTATATAAAGGGCAAGGGAGGCAAAACACGTATCGTACCTATTTTGCCTGTTGTGCATCAGGCTATTGCAGAATATAAAAAGCTTTGCCCTTATGATTTACCCCCCGAGGCCGAGCTTTTTCGTGGGCTACGCGGCAAAGCGTTACGGTCAGAGATAGTACAACGGTCTGTGCGCTTGCTGCGCCATGCTTTAGGATTAGCCGCAACAGTTACTCCGCATGCCTTACGCCATTCTTTTGCGACGCATCTATTGCAAAATGGTTCCAATTTACGCGCCATTCAAGAACTTCTAGGACATGCCAGCCTTAGCAGCACGCAGATCTATACCAACATTGACAGCAAGCATTTGCTAAAAATTTATCAACAAGCGCATCCACGTTTTAAAAAATAATTATTTTAAAATTTCTATTGCTAGAGCATGAATGGAATTAGCCAACTCTAGCTTTAAAGCTTCGTTGATCTTACGATGTATCTCTAATTTTGTTAAGCTGGCAAAACATTTAGCATTGATAAATACTCGAAAATGCGATGAGCGGCTGGTATCTACCCCGGGGTGGCCATGATGCAAATGCGTTTCATCTATTACTTCTAAAAAGCTAGGTGCAAAGATTGTATTCAGTTTTTTATGGATTTGCTGAGCTAGATTCATATTTTAATCCTTGCTTATTATAAGCGAATTGCTTATTTAAATTATTATGGCAATAAAATCTAAATATTTTGATTCTATACGAATTAACTCTACTAGAAAATCAAAGGAAAACCCACCAGAAAGATTGTGCGCTTTTAAGGGCTGCACAAAAGAAGGAATTTATCGCGCTCCCGCTAGCCGTGAGGCGGATGGCAAATATCTATATTTTTGCCTAGAGCATATTCGTGAATATAATAAGAATTTTAATTTTTTTGAAGGGTTAGACCCTGAAGATATAGGAAAATTTCAACATCAAACGAATATAGGGGAGCGCCCTACCTGGCCTTCTGGCGCTCATCTTAATAGGGCTAGCCTTTCTTCTGACTTTGCTAATTTACGCTCTGGTTCGGCCCGCTATCAAAACATGGTAAACAGCATTTATCGCAAATTTGGCACACCAGGTGCTGCAGATTCAACCATGCGGCAACTGAATCCCCAAGAAAAACGCTCATTTGAAGCATTAGGCTTGCAACCAACCGCAACTGCCGATCAGATTGTGGCTAAATATAAAGCTCTAGTTAAAGCTCACCATCCGGACGCAAATGGCGGAGATCGCTCGCAAGAGCAAAGATTTAACGAAATCTTGCAAGCCTATAAATTGTTGAAAAAGAATAAGTTCTGCTAAATTACAGGCCGCGCCTAATAAGCACGTTGTTTTACACAAAAGCCTTGCTTTAAGAAAAGCAAAATTGCGCCATATGGCAAAACCATAGCCACAGACATAATCAATTTTACCCCAAGGCTACCTATAGCTATTGAAAGCCACAAAGGGATCATAAAATTGTAAAAACCAACATACTGTCCAAGTGAACTGTCATGAAAGCCAAAAGCAGTGTCTAAAAAGCTGAATTGCGGAGCAAAAGCCAAGGAAAAGAATAAAGCACTATCTAGAATACAGCCAAAAACAGAAGCGCATAAAGGCGCTATCCACCAAGTTTTGCTACGCAGCGGTGTAAATATTGCTATATCCAACAACTGCCCCAATAAAAAAGCAATGCTAGCAGCAATGGAAATACGCACGCTAGCCAAAAACAGAGAGATAATAAAAGCTATGATAAAACCAACATAAACAACTTGCCGAGCGGCGGCTGGACCATATAGGCGGTTAGTAAAATCATTCGTTAAAAATACAAGCGGAAAAACCAGAGCAGAATAGGTTAGAACATGTTCTAACGCAAACAGGCGCACTGGATAAGCTACTAAAATATTTGAAGCAGCTACTGTAATAGCCATAGCTATTATCGGAAAAATTAGATCTGATTTTTTAGCCATTATTCCCCGCCTATAATGTTTACAATAAACTTGATTAAGCGGCTGCTAACTCCGCTTGCTTTTTTATTATTTGCTTTCTTAAAAGACGTGCCCGCTGTGAAAGCTCTTTTTCGCTCGCTTTTAATAAAAAATTGTCAAACCCGCCTCTATGTTCTACACTACGTAGGGCGCTTGCGCTAATGCGTAGGCGGTAGCTTTGATTTAAAACTTCCGACGCTAAAGTCACATACACTAAATTTGGCAAAAATCTACGCCGCGTTTTATTATTCGCATGGCTAACATTATTACCATATTGCACTGATGTACCAGTTAATTCACAGGTGCGAGACATTGTTCACCTTCAATCACAAATTATAGAATTAGTGCCTTTATGTATAATCTCTACAAGCGAAAAGGTCAAGTTTAAATTTGCCAAAAGCAAAAAAATATTATATCCATGATTATTTCTGGAAGATAATATGAAAAATCGCTCTTTTTTGCCCCTTTTTATATTAAATTTTATTTGCCTTGGCTTCTTATATTTATTTACCTCACTTGGTATTTGGCAGATACATCGCTTGAAATGGAAGCAAGAGCTTATAGCGCAAACGAATAGCCGGCTTGAAAATTCTCCTATACTAGCTCCAGCAAAAGCAGAATGGCCAAAATTCGATTTTAGCAAATTGGCTTACTTACCTGTAACGGTAAGCGGGCAATATTTAGCAAATAAGAAAATTTATGTTACTAGCCTTACTAAATATGGCAGCGGCTATTGGCTTATGATGCCTTTGCAAAGAGCCGATGGTAGCCTAGTTTTTATTAATCGAGGCTTTGTGCCCATGGATTTTAAACACAGCCCGCAGCTACGCCAGAGCGATTTAAAGCAACCTACTAACGTTACTGGCTTATTACGGCCAGATGAAGGCCCGGGGCGCTTTTTGAATAAAAACAAGCCCGAGCTAAATAGCTGGTATAAGAGAGATTTAAAGGCAATGGCGCAAAAGCTACAGCTGGGCCCTGAAAATGTAGCCCCTTATTTTATAGATGCAGAAAAATTAGATAATGCCTACCCAATAGGTGGTCTTACTGTAGTCAGCTTTCCTAACTCGCATTTTAGCTATGCTATAACGTGGTTTGTTTTGGCTTTTGGCGTATTTGGCGCAATTATCTTTATTAATATCAATGAATATAAACAGCGCCGATCATAGATTTGGCGGCTTAACACCAACATTCTCGCCAGCAATTGCGCGCCGCATCCAATGCGCAACCCGCGAAGCTTCTGCCTTATCTTTTATGCCAGATAATTTACCACTTGGCAGCTTATGTTTACCGCGCAAAGCTTGAAACTGTGCATTATAGTTTTTCAAATATTCTTGCAGTTCTTGCGCAATGGCAGGATCTTGCAGCTGCTTGAAATGATATTTACCATCTTGAAAATCATAGTCTAGAGGCTGATGCGTAATATTAAAAACATCATAGCCAGTTTTTAAATTCTGCCAAAAAGCAGCATTTTTATCTTGCGCATAAAGCGCCATATTAGCCGCATTCATCTGAAATGGAAAAGCATGAATTTGCACAATTTTTTGACCGCCTAAAAATCCGTCGCGCACTAGGGCATAAATCTGCGCCATATTTTTGTCGCTCATCGAATAACACCCAGAAGAAGAGCAAGCCCCGTGAATCATAAGGTTATGACCGGAATAGCCATGGGCTTTGTCATATTCATTAGGATAGCCGATATCAAACGCTAAATAATAATGCGAATAAGCATTCATATGGCTGGTAGTTAGCTTATAAAAACCTTCTGGCGATTGCCTATCATATTCCATAAATTTTGGCCCTAATTTACCAGACCAAGCACAGATATTATACACAGCTAACTTTACAAACTGCCCTTGCTTATTTTGCTTCCATATTTCTAGCTTATTTTCTTTTTTAAATATTCTTATCAATACAGGTGCATATAATTCTATATCCAACTTCTTAAGCTTTTGCATCAGCTCATGCGACAAAGGCTGCCGTGCCTTGGGCGGAGTTAGCCAAAGCGGCTGTTGCTGGCAGGCTGTTAGCGTTAGGCTAAGAAATAGAGTTATAAAAATTAAGCGAATCATATTTAATTATATAAAACTATATATTCAACTGTCGACCCATATTTAAAAATTTTGCCCGCCTTTCTTGTTTTAAAGTTTCTGCATCCTTGTCACTTAAGGAATTAAGCGCGGTTTCAATAATATTACCAGTAGCTTCAATAGCAGCTTTAGCGTCTCTATGCGCACCGCCTAAAGGCTCGGGTATAATGCCGTCGATAATCTGAAATTCAAATAGATCTTGCGCTGTAATACGCATATTTGTAGCCGCATCTATTGCCCTGCTAGAATCACGCCACAAAATAGAGGCAGCCCCCTCGGGAGAAATAACAGAATATATAGCATGCTCTAGCATATAAACTTTATTCGCTGCAGCTATTGCCATGGCGCCGCCAGATCCACCCTCGCCAATAATTACTGAAACTACTGGCACGCCCAATTCCAAAGTTTGTTCAGTTGAGCGCGCTATAGCTTCTGCCTGCCCGCGCTCTTCGGCACTAACGCCAGGGTAAGCACCAGCGGTATCTACCAAGGTTATCAACGGTAAACCAAAGCGATTCGCCAACTGCATTATACGAATAGCTTTTCTATAGCCTTCAGGCAAGGCAGAGCCAAAATTATGTTTTATGCGGGATTTTGTATCACACCCTTTTTCTTGTCCGATATAAGCCACAGCTTGGCCTTTGAATCTAGCCAGACCTGCTTGTATAGCTTCATCCTCGCCAAATTGTCTGTCACCAGCTAGGGGAGTGATATCGGTAAATAAGCGCTTAGTATAATTTAAAAAACGCGGTCGATTTTGATGCCGCGCTACCTGAGTTTTTTGCCAGGGGGTAAGTTTTTTATATAATTCGCGCAAATGGCTTTCTGAGCGTCTTTGTAATCTTTTTATTTCCTTTTCATGCAGCGGCGCTTCACGCTCTTCATCCGCTGTTTTTAACTCAGCTATACGGGCGTCAATCTCCGCTACAGCATTTTCAAAATCTAAATAATTATACATTACAAGCCTTTTTATCTATTGCGTAATTCATCTATTTTACTATGCCTTGTCCTCTGTAGCAAGCGGATGATGTTGTGCCACGGTTTGATACAAGCTGTCGCCCAAAACATGGGTATAAATCTGCGTAGTAGCTATGTTGCTATGCCCCAGCATTAGCTGCAAAGCACGCAAATCCGCACCGCCTTCTAGCATATGGCTGGCAAATGCATGCCGAACCTTATGCGGCGATAATTCTACATATTCTATACCTTGCTCGGCACATAGAGCTTTCAATTGCCGGGCCACTACCTGCCTAGCTACATATTTGCTAGACGAATTAGCCGGAAAAAGATAAGCGCTCTCTAGCCTATATAATTTGCCACGTAATTTGAGCCAATATTGCAAAGCATTTTTTGCCTTTTCGTTTAAAGGCACTAGCCGTTCTTTCGCACCCTTGCCTTTTACCAACAGAAAATTTGAGACAATAGCACCCTCTACCAATAGCAGCGGCAGGCTACATAGCTCGCTAATGCGTAAGCCCGTTGCATATAATAACTCTAATATTGTATACAGGCGCAGGCTATTTTTTTCTTTATAATGCTTTGCGGCGGCAACCTGCTCTGCCGCTTCTAATAGCAGCGTCATTTCATTAGAACTTATTATTTTAGGAACGGATAGCCCTAGTTTTGGCAAAGTTAAATCGCTGGCAGGATCTGTAGAGCAAAAATTTTCACTAAGTAAAAATTGAAAAAACTGCTTTACACTAGAGATACGGCGTGCCCTTGTGCTTGGCTGTAAATTTTGCTTGGCCAATTCGGTAAAAAGCTGCTCTAAATCACCACTATTTACCGCTAAGATATCCTTATGCTGCGGTAGATTCTGTACTAACCAATGCAAGTCACTTTGATAAGCCAGCAGGGTATTTGGCGAAGCATCTCGCTCGCAACTTAACATTTCTAGAAAAAACTCGATATATTGATACGCCTTAGACATGTTATGGCTTGGTGACTGGCTGATTGATCTCTATATTTTTCTCTACCGTAGTTTGCACTGGTGTTACAAATTTTACTAGCCCTAGCATTATTAAATAAATAGCTACACATAAAGCGATAAGACTAGTGATAATATATTTTAAAGTTGGCATATTTATTCTCAAACAATAATTATGTATATGTTATATATGTATAACAGTTTAAGCCAAAGAGAACAAGATTTTAACAAAAGCAGCTTTTATAATGCTATAGGCCAGCGCTCAATTATTTTGGTTGGGCTAATGGGTGTAGGCAAAACCACCATAGGCAAGAGCTTAGCCCGGCTTTGCCAGCTGCCATTTTATGACACAGATAAAGAGATAGAGGATTGCTCGCAATTAAGCATCAAGGATTTATTTACAATCTATGGAGAATCAGAATTCCGGGCTTTAGAGCGCCGTGTAATAACGCGAGTCTTGAGTAAAAACCGACTAATTGTTGCTAGCGGTGGCGGTTCATTTATTGACGACTATAACCGACAACTCATAAAAAAAAGTGGCATTACTGTTTGGCTAAAATTGCAGCCGCATCTGTTGGCTACCAGGCTTGCCAGGCGTGACACTAGGCCATTGATAATAGGCAAAGACCCACTGCAAATTATCGAAGAGATGAAGCAACAACGCTACCCTATTTATGCAGAATCTGACATCGAGATAGAATGCAATACCACTAATCCTGAAGGGTTGGCATATCTTATAATTGAAAAAATTTATGAATATATAAATGGATAAAATTACTATAGCTAGCGTTGCTAAAAGCACAGAATGTGAAATTTTTCTAGAATCGGGTTTGCTGGATAAAACTGGCGAGCTTTTACAAAATAAACTGCTAAATTCTTCTACTCCGCCGCGTTTTGCCTGCATTAGCGACAGCAATGTGGCGCCGCTTTATATGCAAAGGCTAGGCATATCTTTGCAACGCTATGGGTTTGAATATTTCCCAATCATTATACCAGCAGGCGAAGAGCAAAAAAATTACAACAATTTACAATATATAATTTCGCAATTATTAGCGCAAAATTTTACACGTAACGATATAATAATAGCGCTGGGTGGCGGCATGATTAGCGATATTGCCGGATTTTCAGCAGCAATTTTTCTACGCGGTATCAGATTTATCACAATCGCAACAAGCCTATTGGCACAAATTGACGCTAGTTTGGGCGGTAAAACTGGCATCAATAATGGCACAGGCAAGAATCTTATAGGTAGCTTTTACTCCCCGCTAATGATAATAAATGACCCCGAAATATTACATAGCTTGCCACCACGCGAATTTCGTGCTGGCTATGCAGAAATGATTAAATATGGATTGCTAAATGATAAGAATTTTTTCCATTTTTGCGCAAATCATTTAGAAGAAATTTTAACGCAAGGCCCAATTTTGGCTATGGCAATCGCTCATTGCATTCGGGCCAAAACTGCTATCATTGCAGATGATTATTTTGAAAAAAACAAGCGAGCGCTATTAAATTTAGGCCATAGTTTTGGCCATGCATTCGAAACCGCTAGCGACTATAAACTACTCCATGGCGAAGCTGTTTCTGTGGGCCTAAGTTTAGCCTTTGCCTTTTCGGCTTATTTAGACTTTACCACACCGGATATAGCAAAAAAAGTACAAAAGCATCTACAATTAGCTGGCTTGCCAACACAAATAAAGCACCTTAATTTACCCAAACATACCCAAGCAAAGCAGCTATTAGCTATTATGCGCCAAGACAAAAAAAATACAAATGCTAATTTCACCCTGATTCTAGCAAAAGATATAGGGCAAAGCTTTATTGCAGACGATATTGCGCCAACGTTACTGCAGGGATTTTTAGAAAAACAGCTAGACAAAAGCGCGTAACTAGTTATATTATACAGACTATAATGTCTGCGTAGCTCAGTAGGATAGAGCACAGGATTCCTAAAATTGGGCGCCTAGAGAGAAATCTTTATGGTGGATCTGCTCAAATTCGGGGAAAGCTTCAAGATGCAAAGCATCTTTGCCAATCCCGAGCCAAGCTAATAAAGCTATTTATTAGAAGGTGTAGAGACTGGACGGGCAGTGTCTAAAAGCCGCCATGGCTCACGACAAAGGGACAGTCCAGACCACGAACAAGCAGAATTATTTGCTTGGCGGCGAAAGCCGAAGTGGTATGAATCCTGGGGTCGCAGGTTCGAATCCTGCCGTAGACACCAATTTTTTAAAATAATTAATAAGCCCGCTTCATACGCAGATAAAACGGGCTGTTGGCTGTTATAAATTATCCTCTAAAGAAACGAGAATAGCATTGTTGACGCTGTCCGCTAAAAGGCTGAAAGCTGTTGTCTGACATACGGTAAGATTTGAAATGCGATACACAATAAGCTATATGCGCTTTTGGCAATTTTTCATGCTTGGTTATGGTTGTGTGCACTTCTTCTGTTGAGCTTTCTACCATAGGCTTGCTATGATAAGCTTCTTCTGGGTAATACCAGCCGTCAACATATTTTATATAATGTGGCCGTGCATAACGATAACCTTTATAACCGTTTAAATAGCCGTGGCGCGAATGCTCAACCACAACTACTTTGTGCTCATCTGGTGTTAGCGCTTCTTTTACGGCATGGGTAGTTTTTTTCACTGCCGTTACACTAGCTTCAACACCTTTATTTACAGCATCGGCTACAGCTTCTACTGGCTTGGCATTTTCTTTTTGCGTAGTTACCACTATTGGATCTGCTAATACAACATTAGCGGAGCATAGCATTGCAACAGTTGCTAAAAGCATAAGGCGCTTTTGATTATGAGATTTCATGATTTTCCTCTTTTGGGGTTATAGATATCTGCATAAATAGACGGAAAACTGTTAATATCAAGCCAGCCGCTATTATTTTTTCTCTATAGACTAGGCAAAAAAAGCTATCTGTATTATATATAGACAACATGAGTTGTGCTGCGGAAGGACCATAATGCTGCAAACGCCTTATTATTTACTCGATAAATCAAAACTATTAATTAATATGGAGCGTATCAAAAAGCTTTCAGACTTATCTGGCGCTAAAGCTTTGCTGGCTTTAAAATGCTTTGCGAGCTGGGGTGTATTTGACATGATGCGACAATATATGGCTGGCACTACCTCTTCTTCTCTTTACGAGCTGCGCCTAGGTGCCCAAGAATTTGGCGGCGAAACACATGGCTATAGCGTTGCTTGGGCCGATCATGAAATAACTCAAGCCATTGGCTATTGCGATAAGCTAATTTTTAATTCTGCTAGCCAGCTCAACCGGTTTAGTGATGCTACACAAAATATTGCCCGCGGCTTGCGCATTAACCCGCAAATCAGCAGCTCTGATTTCGATTTGGCAGACCCTGCGCGCCCGTTCAGCCGACTTGGTGAATTAGATAAAGAAAATATAAAAGCATCATTAGATCTTATTTCTGGATTTATGATTCATAATAACTGTGAAAATCACGATTTTGCTCGCTTCGACCAAATGCTACACCATATAGAGCAAGAATTTGGCGATTTATTCCACCAGGTAGAATGGGTTAGTCTTGGCGGTGGAATTGCTTTTACCGCAGAAAATTATCCCCTAGAAGCTTTGGCAAAAAGGCTTAGGCAATTTGCAGAAAGATATAGCATTCAGCTATATCTAGAGCCAGGCGAGGCAGCAGTAAGCCACAGCGCTACTTTAGAAGTTAGCGTACTCGACATTCTACACAATGGCAAGCGGCTCGCAATTGTGGATTCCTCTATTGAGGCACATATGCTTGACTTACTAGTATACCGGGAATCAGCAAAAATTTTACCGAATCAAGGCAATTATGAATATATGATTTGTGGCAAATCTTGCTTAGCGGGCGATGTTTTTGGCAGCTACCGCTTTTCGCAGCCCTTAGAAGTGGGTAGTAAAATTTCTATTGAAAATGCAGCTGCATATACTATAGTAAAGAAAAACTGGTTTAATGGGGTAACTATGCCAAATATAGTTATAAAAGAATTAGACGGCTCTTTTAAGATTCAGCGTGAATTTGGCTATGAGGATTATAAGGCAAGCTTATCTTAATCTTTAAATTGTGAAAGCGTAATTATGAAAAAAAATATATTAATCATTGGGGCAGGCGGCGTAGCAAAAGTAGTAGCACATAAATGTGCACAAAATAATGATATCCTAGGCGATATCCATATTGCTTCGCGTAGATTAGCCCCGATTGAAAATATTATAGCCTCTCTGCATCGCAAAAAAGCACCAAAAACTAATAACAAAATTGTAGCACATCAATTAGATGCCACCGACATTGCCGCAACGATAAAATTGATTAAAAGTAATAATTGCGAAATAGTTATAAATGTTGGCACGGCTTTTTTAAACATGTCCATATTACGGGCTTGCATAGAGGCCAAGGTAGCTTATATCGATACCGCTATTCACGAAGACCCGTTAAAAATCTGCGAAACCCCGCCATGGTATAATAATTATGAATGGCAGCAGCGAGAAGCTTGTGCCCAGGCTGGTATAACAGCAATTTTAGGAGCAGGTTTCGACCCCGGTGTCGTGAATGCTTATGCTGCTTTGGCGGCTAACGATTATTTTGACGAAATTAGCGATATAGATATCATAGATATTAATGCTGGCAGCCATGGGCGCTGGTTTGCTACTAATTTTGACCCAGAGATCAATTTTCGTGAATTCACTGGCCAAGTTTGGTCATGGCAAAATAGCCAATGGCAGTCAAATAAAATGTTTGAAATTGGCCATGAATGGGATCTACCGGTAGTGGGCAAATCAATGGCGTATATGACAGGCCATGATGAAATACACTCCCTATCAAAAAATCTAAACGTCCCAAATATTCGCTTTTGGATGGGGTTTGGCGAAAGATATATAACAGTATTCACTGTTTTAAAAAATTTGGGTCTTTTGTCCGAACAGCCAGTAAAATTGGCCGATGGCAACGAAATAGTACCATTACGTGTGGTAAAAGCAGTCTTGCCAGATCCTGCATCATTGGCGCCAGAATATAAAGGCAAAACCTGTATTGGCGATTTAATAAAAGGCACCAAAAACGGCAAAGCACGCGAAATATTTTTATATAATATTGCTGACCACGAGGAAGCTTATGCAGAAACAGAGTCGCAAGCCATATCTTATACAGCAGGTGTCCCACCAACAGCAGCAGCAATATTAATAGCCAAAGGCGAATGGGATGTTAAAAAAATGGCCAATGTTGAAGAGTTGCCAGCTAAGCCATTTTTGCATTTACTAGATATAATGGGCTTGCCTTCTTATATCAGAGAAAATAACATAGATGCCAAGCTCTAGAGCTTGGCAAAACATCTTATATTCTTACATATGCAAAGGCTTGGCAAATGTTGCTAAGGCTGCTTCTCTAACTGCTTCAGACATTGTGGGGTGCGCATGGCAGGTGCGACCTAAATCTTCACTAGAACCACCAAATTCCATAAGCACTGCAATCTCATGGATCATCTCGCCAGCGCCAAAGCCTATAATATGACCGCCTAACACCTTATCGGTTTTTTTATCAGCTAATATTTTTACAAAACCAGCCGTACGATTCATAGATCTAGCTCGGCCATTAGCTGTAAATGGAAATTTACCCACATTATAGGCTATACCAGCTGCTTTTAGCTCTTCTTCTGTTTTGCCTACGCTTGCCACTTCTGGCTCTGTATAGACTACACTAGGTATTACATCATAATTCACATGGCCTTTTTGTCCAGCCAAAATTTCAGCTACTGCAACACCTTCATCCTCGGCTTTATGTGCCAGCATAGGCCCAGCTACTACGTCACCTATAGCATAAATGGATGCAATATTGGTTTGCCAATGTTGATTTATATTTATAAATCCACGCTTATCGCGCTCTATACCTAATTCTTCTAGGCCCAGTCCTTCTGTATAAGGTCGGCGGCCAGTGGCTATAAGCACCACATCGGCATCTAGGGTTTGGCTTGCCCCACCTTCATTAGCTTGATAAGTGACTTTAGCACCTTTGCTATTTTTTTCTATTGCTGTTACTTTTGAGTTTAGCTTATAGCTAATGCCTTGTGCTTCCATCAATTTTTGGAATTGCTTGGATATTTCCTTATCCGTAGCGCCCAAAACTTTATCAAGATATTCAATTATTGTTACTTCGGAACCCAGACGTTGCCAAACTGTGCCTAGCTCAGAACCTATAACACCAGCGCCTACCACAGCTAATTTTTTTGGCACTGATTCCAACGAAAGAGCGCCAGTAGAGGAAACTATAATTTTTTCGTCAAATTCAATGTTCAAACCCGGTACACCAGCTATATCTGACCCGGTAGCAATTATGATATTCTTGGCTTCCAATTGTTGAAGTTTACCATCTTCTGCTTTTACTTCAACCAGCCCAACTTTTAGGATTTTACCAGCACCATAAACAACATCAATCTTGTTTTTTTTCATTAAAAATGCCACGCCATTGGTATTAGCAGAAACCGTTTCTTGCTTATGCTTCATCAAATTGGGCAAATTTAGCTTCGGTGCTGCAATTTCTATACCTAAATTTTCAACACCATGATTAAGCTCGGCAAAAAGCGCTGAGCCATATAGCAATGCTTTGGAAGGAATACAGCCAACATTTAGGCATGTACCGCCAAGCGCCGATCTTTTTTCGACAATCGCAGTTTTTAGCCCCAATTGTGCAGATTTAATAGCCGCTACATACCCGCCAGGGCCAGCCCCGATAACAACAACATCATATGCCATTTTACTATATTCCTTTCAGTTAAATCTATAGGTCCAAAACTAAACGTTCTGGGTCTTCTAAAGATTCTTTAACGCGAACCAAGAAAGTTACAGCTTCTTTGCCGTCAACAATACGGTGGTCATAAGAAAGCGCCAAATACATCATTGGCCGTATTACAATCTGGCCATCTATTACTACAGGCCGTTCTTTCACAGCGTGAATACCTAAAATGCCAGATTGTGGAGCATTTAAAATAGGCGTAGACATAAGCGATCCATAAACCCCGCCATTGGTTATGGTAAAGCTACCGCCTTGCATATCTGCCACTGCCAATTTGCCATCACGTGCCAGTGCACCGAGTCTTCCTATTTCTTTTTCTATCTCGGCTATGCTCATTTGGTCGGCATCGCGCACCACAGGCACCACTAGACCTTTCGGTGTACCTACCGCTATACCAGCATTTACATAATTTTTATAGACAATATCATCGCCATCTATTTGTGCATTTATGGCAGGCAATTCTTTTAGTGCATGGCATACGGCCTTCGTAAAAAAGCCCATAAAACCCAATTTTACTCCATGTTTTTTCTCAAAAACATCCTTGTAGCGTTTACGCAGCTCCATTACAGCATGCATGTCAACTTCATTAAAAGTTGTGAGCATAGCTGCTATATTTTGCGCTTCCTTCAAGCGTTTAGCAATAGTCTGGCGCAGTTTAGTCATACGCACCCGCTCTTCGCGTGGGCCATTCGCAATGGAGTTAATGGCTTGCTGCGGCTTATTCGCCATTGCATCTAACACGTCGCCCTTTAGAATTTGACCACGCTTGCCGCTACCTTCAACTTGTGCGGCGGCTAAATTATTTTCTGCCATGATTTTTGTTGCCGCTGGCGAAGCTGGCATAGCAGCAGATGCAGCTGGAGCGCTTGGTGTACTAATGACAGCAGCAGGGACAGGCGCTGCAGTATTGCCTGCACTACCTTCTTCTACATACGCCAATATCGCCCCTAGAGCAACTGTATCACCTTCTTTTGCCACATGTTCCGTTAGTTTACCTGCTACAGGCGAAGGCACTTCTATAGTTACCTTGTCAGTTTCTAGCTCAACTATAGGCTCATCTACCGCAACATTGTCACCGATTTGTTTAAACCATTTACCTATTGTTGCCTCGGTAACCGACTCGCCCAAGGTTGGAACAGTAATTTCTTTAGCCATGATATTTTCCCATATTCCTGTTTATATAATTCTATTGCCCTAGCGCATCTTCTAAAAATGCGGCTAGCTGCTTCAAATGCTCCGACATTAAGCCAACGGAAGGCGAGGCTGCTGCGGGCCGTCCCACATAGCGTGCTCTGGTATATTTTGCATTTATACTTATTAATGTTGCTTCTAGATGCGGCTCAATAAAGCTCCATGCACCCATATTCTTCGGCTCTTCTTGACACCAAATCATCTGAGCAGAAGAAAAACGGCTCAGCTCTTGTGCTAATTCTGTCGCTGGCAACGGGTATAGTTGTTCTAGTCGAATAATATAAATATCATCTATTCCGCGTTTTTCCCGCTCTTCATATAAATCATAATAAACCTTGCCGCTACATAATATAACACGGCGAATTTTAGCATCATTTTGCAAAGAAGCTGTATCTGGCAAAATACGCTTAAAGCCACTGTCTTGCGCTAATTCTGCGAAGCTAGATTGCGCACGCTTATGACGTAGCAGCGATTTTGGCGTCATCATAATTAATGGTTTTCTGAAATCTCTTTTTAACTGACGTCTTAATATATGAAAATAATTAGCTGGGGTTGTACAATTTGCCACTTGCATATTATCTTCAGCGCATGATTGCAAAAACCTCTCCAATCGTGCCGAAGAATGCTCGGGGCCCTGCCCTTCAAACCCATGCGGTAGTAAGCAAACTAGGCCTGACATACGCAGCCATTTTGTTTCGGCAGAAGCAATAAATTGATCAAATACTACCTGCGCACCATTTGCAAAATCACCAAACTGCGCTTCCCACAAAACTAGGCTATTTGGCTGTGCTAATGAATAGCCATATTCAAAGCCCAAAACGCCTTCTTCAGAAAGAAGCGAGTTTACAACATCATATTTAGCCTGATTTTCTTGCAAATGATTAAGCGGCGTATAGCTAATATTATTTACCTGGTCATATACTACGCTATGACGCTGGGAAAAGGTGCCACGCTCTACATCTTCACCAGATAGGCGCACTGGAAAACCTTCACACAATAAAGAGCCAAAAGCCAAAGCTTCGGCCATTGCCCAGTCTAAGCCTTCACCAGTTTCTAGCATTTTGCTACGTTGTTCGATAAATCTAGCAATAGTTTTATGCAGGTTAAACTCAGCCGGAATTGTTACCAATTTACTTGCTATCTCTTTAAGCATCTCAAGCGGCACACTGGTTTTTGAACTAGCAGCTTCGCTTGACGCTTGTTTTAGTTTTGTCCACTCACCCGCCAACCAATCAGCACTAGCAGGTTTATATTGCGCACCCGCTGTAAATTCTTCCTCTAGCTTTTGGCGCCAATTTGTCTTTAGACTATCTAATTCTTGTGCTGAAATAGCCAATTTTTCGCTATATATTTGTACTATTGGCTTATGCGATTTAATAGCCTTATACATTATCGGCTGAGTAAAAGATGGCTCATCACCCTCATTATGGCCAAATCTACGATAGCAATACATATCTACCACAGCTGGCTTATGGAAAGTTTGCCGATATTGCAAGGCCAATTGGCAAGCAAAAACTACTGCTTCCGGGTCGTCGCCATTTACATGCAAAATCGGCGCATCTATCATTTTGGCTATATCAGAAGCATAGGGGCTAGAGCGTGAACATTTTGGGTCGGTGGTAAAGCCAACTTGGTTATTGATTATTATGTGTAATGAACCAGCTACCCCATAACCCTCTAGGCTTGAAGCTGCCAAAATTTCCTGCACAATTCCCTGGCCAGCAAAAGCTGCGTCGCCATGCAGCAATATCGGCAAAACTTTAGCGCGCAACTGCAAAACATCATTAACCGCTTTAGTACTAGCCAAAAGCTCATCTTGCTTTGCCCTGGCTTTACCCAAAACTACTGGATCTACTATTTCTAAATGCGACGGATTTGGCAATAAGGATAAGTGAACAGCCTGGCCTGCTATTTCCTGATCTTTTGAAGCGCCCAAATGGTATTTCACATCACCAGAGCCAGCAACATCATCTGGCTTATATGAACCACCCATAAATTCGTGAAAAATAGCTCTATGCGGCTTACCCAAAATATGAGCCAACACATTTAAACGGCCACGATGCGCCATGCCAAAGACAATTTCTTGCACGCCGTCTTTTGCCGCTAAATTTATAGTTTGATCTAAAGCTGGCATCAAAGATTCGCCGCCATCTAGGCCAAAACGCTTCGCGCCCTTATATTTAGCGTCCAGAAACTGCTCAAAACCTTCAGCCTCTATTAATTTATTTAAAATTTGCTTCTTTTGCGTGTCGTTAACAGCCTTGCTCGCGTCATTATTTTCAAAATTCGTTTGCAACCAAGAACGCTCGGCAAAATTAGCTATATGCATATATTCTATGCCGATTTTACCACAATATTTTTGCGTTAAGATATTAAGTAAAGCGCCTACTTTAATTTTTTCTGCGCCAAATGCACCATCAACAAAGATCTCTTTTTCTAAATCCGCTGCACTAAAGCCATAAGCCGTAATATTCAATTCGTCCAAATTGCCGCGATTGGTTTGTAGCTCTAAAGGGTCGATTTTTGCTTGAAAATGACCATATCTACGATAAGCATCTATCAAACGCATAGCATTTATAGAATCTTGCAGAGCCGTAGCAGAAGCCGCTGCTGGAGTGGTGTTTTTTAGCTTTTTCGTTAGCAAAGCCTCTACCTTGCTCCAGTCACCATCAAGCGCTGCCGTTAAAGTATCGCTAGGGGCCAGTGGCCAATTTGCGCGCTGCCAAGAAGCACCTTTAGCGTTTTTTAAAACATCCGCTTTTTTATCGTTTAGCGAAGCAAAAAATTCTTGCCAAGCGGAGTCTAAAGATTGCGGATTTTCTTCATATTGAGCATAAAGCTGTTCTATATAATTAGCATTGCCACCATATAAAAAGGAGCTTTGCTCTAGAAGATCATTTTGATTAGATTCTGATGCCATTTTAATAAATCTCAACTAAGAATGTAATAAGTCGTTTAGAGTTCTGCCGATTTGCGCGGGCGAAGCGGCAATTCTTATACCAGCTGCTTCCATAGCCGCTATTTTGCTTTCTGCATCGCCTTTGCCACCAGAAACCACCGCACCAGCATGCCCCATAGTCCGGCCCTTGGGTGCTGTGCGTCCTGCTATAAAGCCGACCATTGGTTTTTTGCGGCCTTTTTTTGCTTCGTCGATTAAAAACTGCGCCGCTTCTTCTTCTGCACTGCCACCGATTTCACCTATCATTACAATAGATTTAGTCTCTTCATCGCTCAAAAACATTTCTAAAACATCTATAAATTCTGTGCCCTTCACCGGATCGCCCCCAATACCAACAGCTGTGGTTTGTCCTAAACCTGCATTGCTAGTTTGAAACACCGCTTCATAGGTTAAAGTTCCCGAGCGTGAAACAATTCCAACCGAACCTTTTTTAAAGATAATGCCAGGCATAATACCTATTTTACATTCAGCAGGGGTTAAGACGCCTGGGCAGTTTGGCCCGATAAGCCGTGATTTAGACTTTTCTAATTTCGCTTTAACCTTAACCATATCTAATACGGGAATACCCTCGGTAATACAGACTATCAGGCCAATTTCTGCATCTATTGCTTCTATAATCGCAGCTGCTGCACCTGCTGGCGGGACATAAATAACGCTAGCATCGGCCCCGGTGCGCTCTTTGCCCTCGGCAACGCTAGAAAAAATAGGCAAAGTTTCTTCTGTTCTACCTTCCCATATTTCACCGCCCTTTTTAGGATGTACACCGCCAACCATTTTTGTGCCGTAATAGGCTAAAGCTTGCTCTGTATGAAAAGTTGCTGTTTTTCCTGTTAGCCCCTGTACCAACACTTTTGTGTTTTTATTTACTAAGATAGCCATTACTTACGCCCTTTTTACTGCTGCTAAAATTTTCTGCGCGGCATCATCAAGATCGTCTGCGGAAACGACATTTAGACCACTTTCGCTAATCATTTTTTTGCCTTGCTCTTGATTAGTACCTTCTAAGCGAACTACCAGAGGCACTTTTAGTCCAACTTCTGTAACAGCTTGCAATACGCCTTGCGCTATAACATCGCAGCGCATAATACCGCCAAAAATATTAACCAAAATACCCTTTACATGCGGGTCTGCAGTAATAATCTTGAAAGCCTCTTTTACCTTTTGTGCATTTGCCCCGCCGCCAACATCTAGGAAATTCGCAGGCTCGCCGCCATATAATTTAATGATATCCATAGTGGCCATGGCAAGTCCTGCTCCGTTGACCATACAACCAATATTACCCTCTAAGGCTACATAGGCTAGCCCATATTTAGAAGCTTCCACCTCTTTTGGATCTTCTTCAGACAAATCGCGCAGATACATTATGTCTTGGTGACGAAATAATGCATTATTATCAAAAGAAACTTTTGCATCTAAAACCCGCAAGCGACCATTTTGCATTTCAATAAGTGGGTTGATCTCCAGCAAAGACATGTCTTTTTCAACAAATGCATTATATAATATGGGAAATAATTGGCAACCATCGCTATAGGCCTGATCTTTTAGCGCTAAGGCTCCGCATAATTTTATTGCATCTTGATCGGTTACACCTTTTTGCGGGTCGATACTTAATGTTAATATAGCCTTTGGGTTTTCTTCCGCTACCGTTTCAATATCCATGCCACCCTCTTGCGAAACAATAAAGGATACTCGGCCTGTTGAGCGGTCGACTAAAAGCGAAAGATAGAGTTCGCGTGCAATATCAGCTCCATCTTCTATATAAATTCTATTTACTTGCTTGCCTTGTGGGCCAGTTTGCTTGGTTACTAAAGTTTTGCCTAGCATCTCTTGTACATTGGCAACAGCTTCTTCTATAGATTTAGATAAACGTACCCCACCTTTGGAATTTTCGCCAAGCTCTTTGAATTTACCCTTGCCGCGACCGCCAGCATGTATCTGGCTTTTTACCACATAAAGGGGACCCGGCAAATCGCTAGCCTTGCTTGCTGCTTCTTCTGCGCTTTGCACCAAAACACCAGCTGCAACCGGGGCGCCAAAGCTTGCTAACAATGCTTTGGCTTGATATTCGTGAATATCCATAAATTTTCCTTCCCTTTAAACTGAGCTGGCTATTTTAAACTTGGAGCCAAATTGGCACATGCATCGCATAAATTTTTTACTGCTTCTACAGATTTATCAAATGCTTGCTTTTCTTGCTCATCAAGCTCAATTTCTACCACTTTTTCTACACCATTTTTGCCAATTATCACTGGCACACCAACATAGGTATCCTTGCAGCCATATTCACCATTTAAATAAGCCGCAACTGGCATTAATCTTCTTTTATCTTTAAGATAAGATTCGGCCATAGCAATAGCAGAAGCAGCTGGCGCATAATAAGCCGAGCCAGTTTTTAACAAACCCACAATTTCAGCCCCGCCAGAACGAGTACGTTGGATTATCGATTCCAATTTTTCTGCGCTCATCCAGCCCATTTTAATAAGATCTGGCAAAGGAATACCTGCAACTGTAGAATAGCGGGCCAAAGGCACCATAGTGTCGCCATGGCCGCCCAGCACAAAAGCAGTGATATCTTTAATAGAAACCTTTAATTCTTCTGCCAAGAAATATCTAAAGCGAGCGGAATCTAATACACCAGCCATGCCAACAATACGATGCGGTGCCAGGCCAGAAAATTTCTGCAAAGCCCAAACCATAGCGTCAAGCGGGTTGGTAATACAAATAACAAAAGCATCTGGTGCATGTTTTTTGATACCAGCGCCCACTTGCTCCATAACTTTTAAATTTATGCCTAGCAAATCGTCACGGCTCATGCCAGGTTTTCTTGGCACGCCAGCGGTAACTATTATAACATCAGAGCCAGCAATATCCTTGTAATCACTGGTGCCTAGATAATTAGCGTCAAAGCCGTCTACAGCAGAAGATTCTACAATATCTAAACCTTTGCCTTGTGGTATGCCTTCATTTACATCAACCAGCACAACATCGCCTAATTCTTTTAGCCCGATCATATGAGCCAAGGTACCACCTATCATTCCAGAACCAATTAGCGCTATTTTATTACGTGCCATGTTACATCTCCCTTTAACATAATCTACTTAGATTATTATTATATTTTTGCATTAAATACAATAAGCATAAATTATAATGAAAGATTGATTTAAGTTTTTATATTATATTTTTGCCGCCATTGGGCTAAATAGCCAGAGCTTTGCATTTCGATAAGCCGCGAGGCAGTGCGGGCATATTCAAATTTCTCCACACCTTCACGCTGGCCAATATAAAGCCGCATAGGGTCTGCTGCTGCGCTAATATAAAGCTGCACATTATTGTCATACAAAATATCTATAAGAGTTGTAAAGCGCTTTGCCCAATTGCGCATTTCATCGTCTAGCTGCGGTATATCTGCTATGAAAATAACATTAAATTCCTGTGCTAAGGCAGTGTAATCGGCGGCGCTTAACGAGGCCGCACATAGTTCGCTAAAGGTAAAAAAAGCTGCCTTGTCGCTATAGTGCGGGATTTTAAAGTCATGGCCTTTTATTTTAATGATTTTTTCGCAGCTAGGCCGATTTTGTGTGTATTGCTGCCATTTGGCTTGCAAGAGCTGTGCGCTAGCTTCATTTAGCGGGTAAAAATAATGGTCTGACGTTTGGCCTTTGCCTAGGCGAAAATCCTTCTCTACCGTCGCATTAATGACTTCACAATATTGCTCTAGAATTGGGATAAAAGGCAGGAATAATTCGCGATTAAGGCCGTTTTTATATAAATCAACTGGTGCAACATTAGAAGTAGCTACTAAGACCATACCTTTAGCAAATAATTTTTGAAATAACCTAGCTAATATTGTTGCATCGGCAATATCGGTAACAGCAAATTCGTCAAAGCATAGAATAGAAACTTGTTTGCGCAATGCATTTGCCATTAAGTCTATAGGATCTTGCTGTTTAATTTTTCCAGCTACGATTTGCGTGCGATAAAAATTGATATTTTTTTGTGCCTCTTGCATGAATTCATTAAAATTTGTGCGCAGCTTATCTTGGCGCGCTAAGTTACTATAAAATAAATCCATCAACATGGTTTTGCCACGGCCAACCGCACCATAAATATACATGCCTTTTGGCGACATAGGCGTTTGCTTAAAAAAACGAGCGAAAAAACCTGGGGCGGGCTGCGCCTCAAGCCGCGCTAATAGCTGGTCAAAGCGAGCTGTCATCGCATATTGCCATTCATTCGCTTCTAGCTTGCCAGCTGCAACTAAAGCGGCATAATTTTCTGATACTGCGCCCATATTATCTGCTTAATGAAACATTTGTGCCATCGGCTAATGTGCCGACAAAATTTGGGCTATTGCTAGGCGAATCATCTGATTCTGCTGGCTGCAAAACTAGGCTAACTATTATTTCATTCGCATTATTTAATAAATTCAATTGATTATCTTTTATTTGCCAGCTATGTACCTCGCTAAGCGGTGCCGGACATAGCCTGGTGCTAGCGCGAAAGCCTTGATTTAATTTTGTATGGGTAGTAAAAATTTGGCATAATTGCTCACCAACATTTAAGCGCCACGCCCCGCTTATGGTTTGTGGATTTACCATAGCGACCGCAGGAGCTTCAGCCGCTTCTGGTGGTGTTGATGGCTCCTCATCTACCTTAGCGGGTTCTGCTGATTCTACCATAGAATCTTCTTCTATCTGAGCAGCTGATAGATCATGCTCTTGCTCTATAATCGGCACAGACCTCATACAAGCGCTTAGCATAACAAAACTGCTAAGAATTAATATTTTAAAAAAATTTACCATGGCGCTTATCCTATGTTATAAACACTGTAACTATATAATATATATTATGACTTCTAAAGTAAAAGGGTATTTTAGCTATGCAAGCATTTGAATCTATGGTAGTTTTTGCCAAGATGAATGGTTTGGGCAATCAGATTTTAATCGCTGATTTACGCAATTTACCCTTGGATACGCTTATAGAGCCCAGTGCGATTTTAAAATTAGCAAAAAACGACATTACGCAATTTGATCAGATGATGGTAATTTATCAAGCTGAGTCTTATATTATTAAAATTTATAATGCCGATGGCTCAATTGCTGGCGCTTGTGGCAATGGCATGCGCTGTGTTAGCAAATATCTCTTTGAGCAAACTGGCGAAAAACGCATAAATTGTCTTGCAGAAAATAGAGTTTTAGTTTGTGAATATAAAGATACAAATAATATTTTTGTCAGTCTAGGGCAGCCAGAGTTTTCGGCCCAGGCTATTGGACTAAATTATATAATAGACGATACCAGCTCTGTAATGCTACATGAAGGCTTGCCGCCAGCCTTTTTGGTTTCTATAGGCAATCCACATGCAGTATTTTTTTTAGATAAATTACCAGAGCTAGATCAAGTAAAATCATTAGGCGCACAGCTTGAGCAACATCCCATTTTTACCAATCGTTGCAATATCAGCTTTGCCAAAATGCAAGACAGCAATAATATTAAGCTCTACACCTGGGAGCGTGGCGCCGGACTAACTCAAGCATGTGGCTCTGCAGCCTGTGCTAGCCTAATAGCCGCTATTAAAAAAGGTTTGACCACCGATTCGGCTTATATACATTGTTTGGGCGGTGTATTAGAAACCAACTGGAAAATTGGGCATGAGGTGATATTGGGGGGAGCAGCGGATTTAGAATTTTATGGTAAATTTAATATTAATAATGGCGAGTTTGAATTATGGCCACCGAAATAGTCAATTTTGGCTGCAGATTAAACAGTTATGAAGCCGAGATAATTCGGCAAAAAGCTAGCCAAGCTGGGCTAGATGAGCATGAGGTAATAATTTTTAACTCTTGTGCCGTAACAAAAGAAGCCTTGCGCCAAGCCAAGCAGTCAATACGCAAAGCCGCGCGAAACAACAGCAAAGCTAAGATTATTGTAACAGGCTGCGGAGCGCAAACTAACCCGGAACTCTTTAGCACCATGCCCGAAGTATCTTTTGTACTAGGCAATGCAGAAAAACTGGAGGTTGCTAGTTACAACGCTATTGCAGCAGATTTTGGCTTGCAAAAATATGAAAAAATACGCGTTAATGATATTATGGAGGTGCAAGAGCATGCCCCGCACTTAATAGATTCCGTAGAAGGAAAAGCGCGGGCTTTTGTACAGATACAAAATGGCTGTGATCATCGTTGTACTTTTTGTATTATCCCATTTGGCCGGGGGCCTTCGCGCTCTGTGCCTATTGGCGCTGTAGTTCGACAAATAGAACAATTATGCACTGCAGGCTATAAAGAAATCGTATTAACCGGCGTTGATTTAACCAGCTATGGCGCTGATTTACCGATTAAAAGCGATTTAGGCATATTGATACAAAATATTCTACAATTAGTGCCACAATTACCGCGTTTACGCTTATCCTCTATAGATTCTATCGAAGTCAATGATCTTTTATTTGAATTGCTAGCTTTTGAGCCAAGGCTAATGCCGCATTTACATCTTTCGCTCCAGGCTGGGGATAATTTAATTTTAAAGCGTATGAAAAGGCGGCATTTACGCGAAGATGCTATTGCTTTTTGCACTAAATTAAAAGAAAAGCGTCCTGAAATAATATTTGGTGCGGATTTAATAGCTGGGTTTCCGACCGAGACAGAAGAAATGTTTAACAATAGTCTAGCGCTTATTAAAGAATGCGGCCTTACCTATTTACATATTTTTCCCTTTAGCGCGCATGAGCAAGTGCCTGCTTCAAAAATGCCTCAAATAGCAAAAGCTAAGATCAAAGCCAGAGCTGCTAAATTACGCGCCGCAGGTGAGCAAGCCTTGCAGCTTCATCTGGCTAGTAAAGTCGGTAAAATCGAAAATATACTGGTAGAAAGTAACCAAAAAGGTCGAGGCGAAGATTATAGCCCTGTGAAGCTGCCAGCTGAGCTAAATTATATACCAGGCTCCATTGTGCAAAAAACTATAATTGCTCATGACAAAAGCTCATTACTAATTTAACAATAGGGGGGGGGTAAAATAGTGGCTATATTCAATAACTGGACTAATAAGCTCAAAGGCGGGCTAAAAAGCTCTGCTACTGCGCTAAGCACCAATATTACGGGAATTTTTAAAAACAAAAAGCTAGATGAGACCACTCTAGAAGAGTTTGAGGAAATATTGCTGAGTGCCGATTTCGGCATGAGCGCCACGCAAAAAATACTCGCAAAGATTACTGAAGGTCGCTATGACAAGTCCATTTCTGCACAAGAAGTGCGAACCATCTTGCGCGACGAAATCGCCGCTATCGTTGCACCATGTGCCAAGAATTTTGAGCCCAATACAACAGCAGGGCCGCATGTTATTTTATTTGTTGGAGTTAATGGTTCTGGTAAAACCACTACTATTGGCAAATTAGCCGCAAAATTCAAAACACAAGGCAAAAAAATTATGCTCGCAGCAGGCGACACTTTTCGTGCTGCAGCTATTGAACAGCTTACAATCTGGGCAAAAAGGTTGGAAATCCCCGTAGTTTCATCTAAAATTGGTGGTGATGCAGCATCGTTGAGTTTTGAAGCTTATAGTCAAGCTATTGCACAACAAATGGACATTTTGCTTATTGACACAGCGGGACGATTGCAAAATAAAACTGAATTGATGAATGAATTGGCTAAAATTACTCGCGTTTTAAAAAAAGTAAATCCTGCGGCCCCGCATAGTGTTTTACTGGTATTAGACGGCACAGTAGGACAAAATGCCATAAGCCAAGTTGCCGCTTTTCAACAAAATACTGCGGTAACTGGATTAGTTATGACCAAGCTAGATGGCACAGCCAGGGGCGGTATTTTAGTAGCGATTTGCGAAAAATTTGCTTTGCCTATTTATTATATCGGGGTCGGCGAAGCCATTGATGATTTAAATAGTTTCAATGCCATTGATTATGCCAATAGCATTAGCATGCCATAGGAGAAAAAATGTTAGAGAAGATAAACAAATTACCGCAAGGTAAATTATCACCATTTACAAAATTAGCCTTAGAAATTGGCCCTTTAGCCGTATTTTACCTGAGTAATGCCAAGGGGCCGTGGCTAATACAGCATATTCCTTTATTTTCCCATTTTACCCAGCCAATTTTTCCCGCTACAGCTTTGTTTATTGTCGCCATTATCATATCGCTTATCGCTTCGCTGGCATTAACCAAACAAGTACCAATCGTACCTTTAGTTTCTAGCGTTTTTGTTATAGTACTTGGCATGCTTACCCTGTGGTTTCACAATGATATATTTATAAAAATTAAGCCAACTATTGTGAATAGTTTATTTGGGCTAACTTTACTTATTGGATTATTATTTAAAAAGCCATTGCTTGAATATATCTTTGACGCGAGTTTTCAGCTAGACCATATTGGCTGGCATAAGTTAACCATACGCTGGGCGTGGTTCTTTTTTGCTTTGGCCGCAGCTAATGAAATTGTCTGGCGAAATTTTAGCACGCAGGCTTGGGCCAACTTCAAAGTTTTTTACGTAACGCCAATTACTATAATTTTTTTCCTATCACAGATACCGCTGATAATGAAGCATTTATTGCCAGCAAATGACCAGCTCTAGCTTTGCAATTGTTCGCAGAAATGAGTCAACTCTTCTAAATCTTTATATTTAAAAATTAATTTACCGCCCTTTTTACCTTGCTGCACTTTAACTTCCAACTGGGTTGCATTGCCTAGAAACTCTTCTAGCTCTATTAATTCTTCAGGTTTTGCTTTTTCTTGTGCTGGCTTTTTCTGTGGCTTTTCGGCTAGCATTTCTTCTACCTGCCGCACAGAAAGTTGCTCGGCAATTATCTTTTTCGCTAATTCAACGGCATTTGGTAAATTAATCAAACAGCGCGCTTGTCCAATATTTAGCTGCCCTGTTTCTAGATAGAGCTGCACTTCTTCCGGCAAAGTTAGTAGCCTTAGCATATTCGTAATGTAGGGGCGGCTTTTTCCCAATTTTTTTGCCAAATCTTCTTGCGTATAATTATAATGCTCAAGCAATTGCTTATAGCCACGCGCTTCTTCTACCGGGTCAAGATCTGCCCGTTGTATATTTTCTACAATAGCTAATTCAAGAGCTTTACTATCTTCTACATGTTTTATTATTGCTGGAATAATTGCCAGATTTGCTGCTTTTGCCGCGCGCCAGCGCCGCTCTCCAGCAATTATTTGATAATTATTATCCGCTAATTTACGCACGATTATTGGCTGCAAAACCCCGTGTTCGGCTATTGAAGCGCTCAAAGACATTAACTCATCTGTACTAAAATTATGGCGTGGATTTTCTGTACTCCGATTTATGTGGTTTATATCTATATATTGCACCAAATTATCTTCTATTGGTACAAATTCACCTTCTAAAAATTCATCAAGATATGAACTATTGTTACTATCGGCTGGCTTATAATTATTACCTATTAACGCAGCGAGTCCTCGACCTAATCTTTTTTTTGATTCTTCTTTTTCCAACTTCCATGCCTCCTTCAATTATGCCAAAGCGCGTTCTTGGGCTATTATTTCGCTTGCTAACTCTAAATAAGCCTTACTACCAGGACAAGCTAAATCATATATTAGCACTGGTTTTCCAAATGACGGTGCTTCGGAAATACGTACATTACGCGGAATAACTGTTTTATAAACTTTATTACCCATAAATTGCCGAACATCCGCGGCAACCTGTTCACTTAATTTATTACGAGTATCATACATGGTCAAGATTATACCTTGAATTTTCAGCTGCGGATTAAGGCCACCACGCACCTCTTTTACCGTGTCCAATAATTGTGTTAATCCCTCCAAGGCTAAAAATTCACATTGTATAGGAACTAATATAGCGTCGGCAGCGCCCATGGCATTAAGCGTAAGCAAATTTAAAGAAGGTGGACAATCTATGAGTACATAATTATAATATTTTCTTACCTCTTCATCATTCATAATTGCTTTTTTTAAGCGTTGGATCCTGTCGTCATACGAAGCTATCTCCATTTCTACACCCAACAAATCAAGTGTAGATGGCACTATATCTAAATTAGGCACTTCGCTGTGGCGTGCTGCTTGCATTATTGAGTTGTTATGTACCAACACGTCATAAGAAGAATGGTTCCGATTATTGCGATCAATTCCCAAGCTTGTGGAAGCGTTGCCTTGCGGATCTATATCTATGATCAGAATTTTTTCGCCTATAGCAGCCAAAGCGGTAGCGAGATTTATAACGGTAGTAGTTTTTCCTACTCCACCTTTTTGATTAGCTACAGCTATTATACGTAAATTATTCATCGGCGATAGATTTTCTTTTAACATTACTTATTTCTAATATTATAGAACTAACTTCTATACAAGATATATGTTGCTTTAGATCAAATGTCCAATTTTTATATGCTTGTGTTAATTCTTGTTCGGTATTTTGTCCTTTTTGCAACAAAGCATATGCGCCATTTGCGAAAATCGGCTCGGCAAGCTCAAACAGCTGCGTTAATTGTGTAACAGCACGTGCTGTTACAAGTTGAGCTTTTTGTTGTTGCGCTATATTTTCTATTCTTTGCGCGACAGCTATCGCTGGTAGGGCTAATGTACTTATTATATATTGCAGGAAAGACGTTTTTTTCTTTAGTTTTTCTACTAAGGTAATGTGAAACTTTGGCTTTTTTTTATTAAGAATAGCCAAAACAACCCCGGGAAATCCACCGCCTGAACCAATATCTAAGCAATTATCATAATTTTTGCCATAATTATATAATTGTGCTGAATCCAATATATGCCGGCTCCAGATGTCATTTACAGTATTTGGGCTTATGAGATTTATATGTTTTTGCCATTTTAAAACTTCTTGCTCGTAATATAATAAATCTTCAAATGTTTCACGTGAAACATTTCCAATGATCTGCTGTAAAGTTTCATATTTATGCTTATGCACTTATCCGAGCTCTTTTATAACGCTGTATGTTTGCGATTAACACAGCCAAAGCTGCTGGCGTCATTGCTTCTATGCGCTTAGCTTCATAAACAGTTCTAGGTTTATATTTTGCTATCTTAGCTTTTATTTCATTTGAAAGACCGGATATTATCTCTATATTCAATTCTTCTGGAATATTTAATTTTTGCTCTTGCTCTATTATATCTTTTTCATGCTGTTGGCGAGCTAAGTAGACATCATATTTAGCTTCAATTTCTAAGATTCTAGCTATGTCCAAATTTATTGCGTTTAATTCTGGCACTATTTTCTGCAATAATTTTATATCTATCTCATTATAAGCTAATAATTCATATAAGCTTCTTTTTGTGCCATCTTGATTCAGATGAATATTATAATTTTCTGCTTGCTTTGGAGAAATTTTGTGAGATTTTAAAATTGCTCTTCCATGATCCAACAGAGCTTTTTTCTTCCCAAAAGCTACAATGCGCTCACTGCGAATTATATTCCAGCTTTCACCGATTGTCGTTAATCGTTGATCAGCATTGTCAGCACGCAAATAAAGACGAAATTCTGCCCGAGAAGTAAACATACGATAGGGTTCGCTAGCACCATAATTGATTAAATCATCGATCATAACACCGATATAAGATTCTGTACGGGAAAGAGAAACAGGGTTTAGTTTTTGGCTATAGCGCGCCGCATTCACACCAGCAATTAAGCCTTGTGCCGCAGCTTCTTCATATCCTGTAGTACCGTTAATTTGTCCAGCCAAGAAAAATCCAGGCATTTTACGTAATTGCAAACTATAATCCAACTCACGTGGATCAATATAGTCATATTCTATGGCATATCCGGGCTGTAAAAATTCAGCATGTTCTAATCCACGAATAGAATGTACCAACAATTTTTGCACATCTAGGGGTAAAGAGGTCGAAATACCATTTGGATAAATAACATCACTATCAATAGCTTCTGGCTCTAAAAATATTTGATGTCCATCTCTTTCACCAAATTTTACAATTTTATCTTCGATAGAAGGGCAATAACGTGGTCCAATACTACTGATATCACCGCTATACATCGCTGATTTATGAAGATTTTCTGTTATAATCTTATGCGTTTGGTTGTTAGTACGTGTAATAGCACAAACTATCTGCGGATTTACAATTTCTTTAGTTAAAAAAGAAAAGGGCTCTAAGATTTCATCAGCAGATTGCTTAGCAAGACTATCCCAATCGGTGGTTTTTTTACTAAGCCTAGGCGGGGTGCCAGTTTTTAATCTACCAATATTTAAATTTAATTTTCTTATGGCATTTGCTAAATCCGTGCTAGCATTTTCGCCAAACCTGCCTGCTATGGTTTTTTCAGAACCAATATGTATAAGACCGTTTAAGAATGTACCGCTTGCCAATACTAAAGCAGCACAAGTGATTTTTTTATCATTTTGTAATTTTACACCAGCTATTTTTTGCTCATCATCAAATATTATAGCTGTTACTTCCCCTGCTAATATTTCTAAATTAGGCATAGTTTGCAAAAGCTTTTGCACGGCATTTTTGTATAAACCACGGTCAGCTTGCGTGCGTGGACTCTGTACCGCATAGCCTTTACTCTTATTTAAAATACGCATTTGAATGGCCGCATGGTCGGCAGCCAGCCCCATAATACCATCTAAGGCGTCAATTTCTTTGACCAACTGACCTTTACCTATACCACCAATTGCAGGATTACAGGACATAGCGCCGATAGTGTTAAGATTATTAGTTATTAATAATGCTCTAGCTCCAGCGCGAGACGCTGAGGCAGCAGCTTCCACTCCAGCATGTCCACCGCCTATAACAATAACATCAAAATCCTGTTTCATAATTCTCACCAATGTTTCACGTGAAACATTTTATTTGCCAATACAAAATTGTGAAAAAACTATATCTAAAATGTTTTCCACATCGATTTTACCAATTATCTTACCTAAATCGCTAGCAGCTATACGTAAATACTCTGCTCTAATTTCTGTAGGTAGATCTATTGATGCTATAGCAAGATCCAAAGAATCCAGTGTTTTTTGTAAAAGTTCAATATGTCGTTGCTTAGCTGGAATGATAGTACCATATTTAGGCAAATATTCAAGCAGATATAGTTCCAAAGCTTCACGCAATCGCGCTATACCTATATCATTTTTAATGGAGATAGCAAAGTTCTTGCTACATTCTGGGACATTTAGTAAGTTAATATTAGTTTTATCTATTTTATTATTAATAAACCAAATAGGTGCGCTAATTTTTGGAATATTTACGGTAGATTCACCTGTGGCATCGTGAATGTAAAATACAATATCTGCATTTTGTAATTGATCCAAGGCTTTATTTATACCAATTTTTTCAATTTCATCCTCTGTATCCCGCAAGCCAGCTGTGTCAAACAAAAACACTTCCACTCCGTGCAAAATTAATTTACCTTCAATTACATCCCTAGTAGTTCCAGCTTGTGGCGTTACTATAGCTAATTCTCTACCACATAATTTATTGATTAAACTTGATTTACCAGCATTCGGTGGACCGATTATAACAATTTTTAATCCATTTTGCATGATATTACTGATTTTTACAAAGCTCAGATGAGTTCTTAATTGCTTGGCTAAATCTGCTATATTTTGCCAAATCTTATTATTGTCAAAAGCAGCTATATCCTCTTCAGTGCTAAAATCTAATTCTGCTTCTATAAAAGCCATGGCTTTTAGCAAAAGCTCCCGCCAATTGGCATATAATTGTGTGGTTTGCTTAGAGGCTCCTAAAATACTTAATCTACGCTGACTTTCTGTTTCTGCTTCTAATAGATCGGCCAAGGATTCGGCTTGTACTAAATCTATTTTGCCATTCATAAATGCCCGACGTGAAAATTCACCTGCAAATGCCTGTCTAGTATTTTTATAGAAACTGAGTTCTGTTAAAAAAGCTGCAACAACAGCTTTAGAGCCATGTAAATGAAATTCTGCACAATCTTCGCCAGTAAAACTATTTGGGGCAGGGAAATAAGCAACCATGCCGTAATCTAATATTTCATTTGTTGCTGTTTTAAGTGCAGCATAATGCATATAGCGCGGTTTGATAACTATATTAGCTGTGATGGATTGTACTATATTACGAGTATTTGGCCCGCTTACACGAATAATAGCTATAGCACAGGGCAAACTACCGCTAGAAAGCGCATAGATAGTTTCCATTTTTATTGTCTATTATTCATAGACTCAAAGAATTCAGCATTATTTTTTGTTTGCTTTAGTTTATCAACTAAAAATTCTAAGCTTTCCATAATCCCCATTGGATTTAAAATACGACGTAGCACAAAAATCTTTTGCAATTCTTGGCGATCTACCAACAAATCTTCTTTTCTGGTACCGGATTTTAAAATATCTATAGAAGGAAAAACTCGCTTCTCGGCAATTTTACGATCTAATACTATTTCACTATTACCTGTACCTTTGAATTCTTCAAAAATAACTTCGTCCATACGGCTACCTGTATCTACCAAGGCAGTAGCTATTATAGTTAGCGAACCACCTTCTTCTATATTACGAGCAGCCCCAAAAAAACGTTTTGGCCGCTGTAATGCATTTGCATCAACACCGCCAGTTAACACCTTGCCAGAAGAAGGTATAACAGTATTATATGCCCTACCCAAACGCGTTATAGAATCTAGTAATATTACAACATCACGGCCTTGCTCTACCATACGCTTGGCTTTTTCTATAACCATTTCAGCCACCTGCACATGTCGAACGGCTGGTTCGTCAAAAGTAGAAGACACAACCTCGCCCTTTACTGAGCGCTGCATATCTGTTACTTCTTCTGGACGTTCATCTATTAGCAAAACTATCAGATAACATTCAGGGTGATTTTCTGTAATTGAATGGGCGATATTTTGTAGCAAAACTGTTTTACCAGTACGTGGTGGCGCTACTATTAATGAACGCTGCCCCTTGCCCAAAGGCGCTACTATATCTATCACTCGAGCCGACATATTGCGGTTATTACCAGTGTCAATTTCCATTTTAAAGCGCTCGTTTGGAAAAAGCGGCGTTAAATTGTCAAAATGGATTTTATGTCTAGTTTTTTCCGGTATTTCATTATTAATTGTAGATATTCTTGAGAGTGCAAAATAACGCTCGCCATCTTTTGGCCCTCTTATCGGACCTTCAACAGTATCTCCAGTTTTTAAAGAGAATTTGCGTATTTGCGTTGGAGAAATATATATATCGTCAGGACCGGGTAGATAATTTGCATCTGATGAACGAAGAAAACTAAAACCATCCGGCATAATTTCTACTACACCACGGCCAATAATCTTTATATCTTGCAAGGCTAATTTTTTTAAAATCGCAAACATAAGTTCTTGCTTACGCATTACACTTGCATTTTCTACATCAAGCTCTTCTGCAAATGCTAAAAGCTGCACCGGATTTTTATTTTTTAGAGTTTGAAGATCCATCTCGTTCATTATTTGATCCCTTATAGGGGTTTAAATATAACTACAAAAACTGCAATTATCATTAATATTGTAGGAATTTCATTGATAACTCGCCAAGCTTTTTCGCTTAGCTTATTTTGGTTTATTTGAAATTGTTTATATGAATAATACAGAAACAAACTAAACGCTATTAATAAAAAACCCGCTAGAAATTTTATATGTAACCAAAGACCAGTAAGGTCGTAAATATATTTACCCAATAAATATCCTGTAATAGCGCAGCCAAGCATGGCCGGTACCAGAATATAGAAAAACAAGCGTTTTTCCATTATTTTAAACGTTTCTGACTGTTTAGAATCAGAAATAGCAGAGCAATGATAAACAAAAAGTCGTGGTAAGTAAAGTAGGGCAGCCATCCAAGAAATTACAAATATCATATGCAAGGACTTAATCAACAAATAATATTTTACTATTAGCATATATTATAATTTCTAACTTTATTTATCAATAGCTCTACATTTGCCAGTGGCGTTTGCGGCAATATACCATGTCCTAGATTAAAAATAAAATCTTTATTTGCTAAATTCAATAATATTTCATCGATTGCCTGTTCTAGAGACTTACCGCCAGAAATTAAACATAATGGATCTAAATTGCCCTGTATAGTTATTTTATCTTGTAGCTTTTTTAACGTAGAAAAATCAGCACGCCAATCTACGCTTAAGCCGTCAATAGCAATTTGCTCAACATAAAGTGACATTGCTGTAGAATCTATTCCTTTAGGAAAAACTATTATAGGAATATCAGGATAAAGCTTTTTTACTAAATTAATCAATTTGGCAGTAGGTTCAATGCAATATTGTTGCAATTCTTTTTGGCTCAAGATACCAGCCCAAGAGTCAAAAATTTGTATTAAATTAGCACCAGCTTTAATTTGCTCAATAAGGTAAAGCGCAGAAAATTGCGTTAGAAGATCAAGCAACTGTAAAAATTCTTTTTTATGTTGCATAGAAAACAAGCGGGCTGGGGCTTGATCTGGGGTCGATTTACCAGCAATCATATAGCTGGCCACGGTCCATGGTGCACCGCAAAAACCTATAACATCTTTATTTGCTGGTAAAAATTCCCGCAACATGGAAACTGTTTCAAAGATTGGTTGTAATTTTGCTAAGTTTAAATGTAAATCTTTAGTACTAAGCGAAACTATTTCATTGAATGTTATTTTTTGTAATTTTGGTCCAAAATCTGGGATAAATTCTAGATTAAAACCTAGAGCATGGGGAACAACCAAAATGTCAGAAAATAAAATGGCGGCATCAAAATCAAAGCGCTTTATCGGCTGTATAGATATTTCAAAAGCTATTTTGCTATTATAGCATAAATCAAGAAAGCTATTTTGCTGGCTACGCAAAGCACGATATTCTGGTAGATAACGACCAGCTTGGCGCATAAGCCAAATAGGGGGGGATGAAGAGCGAGCTTTTTGGAAAAGTATGGACATGTAAAGATAATATAATAATAAAAGATATTAATATATATATTATTATTTTTATTATAGCCTGTGATTAAGTCGAATAATTTTTTTTTATAAATATTTGCTGCGGTTAAGATAATATAAAAATATAGCTATAGCAATAGGTTATAAAAAATTATTGATATATTATCAACTTGTTAATAAGTTTTTCTTATGTTAATTATTTGTTAATAACTTTTAGAGTTATACATGGGCTTAATAATTTATTAACAGAATCTTAATTTTTTCCACAGTTATACATAGTTATGCACAAGCAAGACACAGCTTTTAATTTACATCTTATTTCTGACGCTACTGGCGAAACATTAATCTCGCTTGGCCGAGCGGTTGCTGCGCAATATAGTAGTGAATATAGGGTAGATGAGCATATTTATATCATGGTGCGTAATCGTGAACGCTTGACTAAAGTTATAGAGAATATAGCAGCTAATAAGGGTATTGTGTTATATACTATGGTTAGCCAAGAATTATCCCAAATTCTCGAAGCGGCTTGCCAACAATTATCTGTGCCTTGTAGCGCGGTGTTGGAACCTATATTTGCAGCTTTTCAAGATTATTTCAAAGTTCCGGCAATACGCCGTGTTAGCGCACAACATGTCTTGAATGAAGAGTATTTTAAAAGGCAAGAAGCTTTAAATTATAGTTTGGCTCATGATGATGGACAGCTGCCAGGTGGTTTAGCCGAGGCAGATATAATTTTATTGGGTATTTCACGTACTTCCAAAACTCCGACTAGTTTATATTTGGCCAATCGTGGTTTTAAAACAGCAAATATACCAATTATCTTAGATATGAAATTGCCTGCAGGTTTTTTTGCAGCAGAATCAGCTTTGAAAATTGGGTTAATTGCTCGGATAAGTCGTATAGCCTCTATTAGAAAAAATCGACCTTTGGGCAGTATTGCTGCTATTGAGCAATATAGCGATCGGCGCTTTATTCATAAAGAAATGATGTATGCCAAACAAATTTATGATAAATATAATATACCTATTATAGATGTTACTAACCATTCGGTAGAAGAAATAGCCACTAATATTTTAGCTATACGTAAAATCTATAGCTAGGGGGGGATATTATATGAGTAAATTGATTTTAGCCAGCCAAAGTCAAATACGTTGTGAATTGTTGAAAAATGCTGGCGTAGAATTTTGCGCTAAAAAATCTAATATTGATGAGCGAGCTTTTGATGAAAAATTGTCTGGCTTAGCCGTAGGGCAGCAAGCTTTGCAATTGGCTATAGCGAAGGCTATGGATGTTTCAAAAGCTCATCCAGATGATTATATTATTGGCTGTGACCAAATGTTGGAATTTGAAAATAAGCCAGTGCATAAGGCAAAATCGATTGTTGAAGCTAGTATTAGACTAACAGCTTTTAGCGGTAAAAGCCATTTTTTACATAGTGCGGCGGTTTTGGTAAAATCTGGCAAGGTTTTATGGCAAATAGTTAAGATTTCTAGCTTGAAAATGCGTGATTTAACTAGCCAAGATATCAAAAGCTATTTGCAGCAAATTGATAAGGATACCATTTTTTCGGTTGGATGCTATCAAATTGAAGGTTTGGGGATAAATCTTTTTGATGCTATTGAAGGTAATATGTTTGACATTATGGGGCTGCCACTTTTAGAGTTATTGGCGATATTACGGGAGTATAATTTATGAAACGGGTTTTTTTACTAGGCAGCAATATTGAAAATTCGCTTTCGCCTTTTATTCACAATTATTGGCTGAAAAAATATCAATTAGATGGGTCTTACGAAGCGCTTCCGATGAATATTGCACAAGCACCAAATTTTTTGCGTAATTTTGCCAAGCA
>DWDQ01000005.1:0-61486 GCA_018245515.1 Pyrrhopyge guianae | reverse complement strand
ATATGTATGAACATCTTATTTATGATAATTTTGAGTTTTTCACCTTAGCACAAGTAGAGCCAAAATTATATGACCGTATATTAACTATGAATGGTGTTTCAAAAGCCTATTCTATGACCGGGTGGCGCATAGGTTATGCTGGTGGCCCACAGGAATTAATAAAGGCTATGAATATTATACAGGGGCAACAAACCTCGGGCACCTGTTCGATTTCACAATATGCTGCTATTGAAGCTTTGAATGGCGACCAATCCTTTATAGAAAAAAGTCGCGGTATTTTTAAAAAACGCCGCGATTTGGTAGTTTCTATGCTAACGCAAATCAAAGGACTTAATTGCCCCACCCCCCAAGGAGCTTTTTATGTCTATCCACATTGTAAAGGCCTAATAGGCAAAAAAACCCCTAGTGGAGCTGTAATAAATAACGACCAAGATTTCGCAGAGCAATTGCTGAACGATCAAGCTGTGGCGGTAGTGCCCGGAACAGCCTTTGGCCTTGGCCCGGCTTTCAGAGTGTCATATGCTGCATCCACAGAGACCCTAGAAAAAGCCTGCGCGCGTATACAAACATTTTGTGCTAGCTTAACATAATTAACGGCACAAGTTAGAAAGGATTTTTTATGGAAACGGTACCTATGACCAAAAACGGATTTGACACATTAAGAGAGGAGCTAGCTTGGCGCCAACAAACTGAGCGACCGCGTATTATCGAAGCTATAGCTGAAGCTAGGGCGCACGGCGATCTTTCTGAAAATGCTGAGTATCACGCTGCAAAAGAAGCACAAAGCCTAAATGAAGGACGCATAAATGAACTAGAGGATTACATAGTACGAGCAGAAGTTATTGACATAAGCAAATTATCTGGCAATCAAATAAAATTTGGAGCAACTATCGATCTAGTAGATGAAGAGACAGAAGAAGTTAAAATATATCAAATTGTTGGCGCACATGAGGCAGATGTAAAATCTGGAAAAATTTCTATCTCTTCTCCTATCGCTAGGGCTATGATAGGCAAACAAGTTGGTGATTCTATCGAAGTAAAAGCGCCTTCTGGAGCTAAATTTTACGAAATAGTCAAAATAAAATATGCCTAAATCGCCTTTGCGCAAGACAGAAATTTTTGCGACTAATTTTAAGCAAAGATTATCTGGGGTCAGCTCTACAATAATTCAACTAGTCCCCTTGCAAAAAAGCTTAGGAGCTAAAATAGCAGCAATTGGCTTTGGCCTGCCAAAAAATTTACCCCATGTGTCAATTATCCAATTAATAGGCTTATGGCATAAGCCAGAAAACCGTCCTTTTTATATTTGGCATGCCCGGCGGCACATAGAAATGATAATAGGTATAATTCTACGAGATATATTAAGAGCTCCTATAAAATTAATCTTTACGTCTGCCACGCAACGAGACCGAAAAGCCTTTACCCATTGGCTAATACATAAAATGGATCGAGTTATAGCCGTTAACGAAAAAGTTGCTAGTAAATTAAACAGGGAAAGTCGTATTATATATCATGGTATAGATACAGAAAGATTTCTGCCTCGAAATCTTTCTACCTCTCAAAAAATACTGCAAAATATGACAAAATATAAGCTAGGCTGTTTTGGTCGCATACGCTTTTCAAAAGGTACCGACATACTTGTCGATAGTCTTATAGAGTTACTACCAAATTATCCAGACTGGACAGCTATTATAGCCGGGCGTATTAAAGTAGAGCATATAAATTTTGCTAGTAAGCTTAAACAAAAAATCAAGGCAGCGAATCTAGAAAATCGTATAATTTTCCTAGGCGAAGTACCGAATAACGACGGGGGCCAACATGATATTAGCCTCTTATATAACGAACTAGACCTATACGCTACTCCTTCACGCGATGAAGGTTTTGGCCTAACAGCTCTAGAGGCTATGTCTTCTGGGGTTGCAACAATAGCTAGCGACGCTGGAGCCTATCCAGAAATTATACCACCGGACTGCGGCATAGTAATCAGCGATATAAATGCCACATCAATGAGTAAGGCATTAAGAATATTTTTTGAAGAGCCAGACCTAACAATAAAAATGGGAAAAAGAGCGGCAGCTTTTGTCAGAGAAAATTTTGCTTTAAAAAACGAAGCCACCGCCATTAATCAACTTTATGAAGAGTTATTTTCATCTGCGCCAAAAATCTGGCGAAAATAATATAAATAACGCTATAATCTCAACACGGCCAGCCAGCATCAAAAAGCTTAATATCCAAAGCGCCGTATCGCTCAATTGAGAATAAGTACCCAAAGGTCCTATTTTATCCCCCCAGGCTAGGCCTATATTAGACAACGAGCTGAGGGCACCAGTAAACGAACTTAATAAATCTAGACCATCCAGCATTAATGCAACGCTACCAAAAAACAAAGAAAACATATACAAACACAAAAATAAAAGCACTGACTCTGACATCTCTTCAGAAATTATCGAGCCATTATAGCGCTCTTTTCGTACTATATGAGGCGATACCAAACGCAAAATATGTAACCGGGTAATGCGCCAAAAAACTATCAACCGATTTATCTTTATCCCGCCAGCTGTAGAACCAGAGCAACCACCTAATAAGCTAAGAAAACAAGAAATAGCCAAAGCAAAATTGCCCCAATTTCCATAATTTTGGCTGGCATAACCAGTAGAACTTATGGTTGAAATCACATGGAAAGCAGAGTTTAATAAAGCATCGCCAGCAGACATATGAAATTTATGCGATAAATAATAGGCCAGCACTAAACTAGCAATGGCTATTATGATTAAAAAAAGTATAGCCTGCAAATCTCTTATGTTTTTTCTAAAGCCCAGCATTAATATTTTTACATACAGCAAAAACGGCATGGCAGAGAGTAGCATGAACACACAAGAAACTATCAAAATACTCTTTTTTTGATAATAACCGAAGGAAGCATCATGAGTTGAAAGGCCGGCTGTAGCTATAGTGGTCATAGAATTATTGATAGCATCAAACAAACTCATACCCGCCATATAATATGAAATTATACATAACATGGTTAGCCCCAAATAAACGAATACTATGGCTTGTATAATTTGCCTAACCCGAGGCAATACTTTTTCTGCCTTGTAAGCAGCTTCCATATTAAAAAACTTAACGCCATCTACGCGCAAATTAGGCAAGAGCAAAAGAGCAAGGGCGATACAGCCCAGCCCCCCAACCCAACAAAGCAAAGAGCGCCATAACAAAACCCCAGGCGGCATATGATCTAAGCCCTGTAAAACGGTACCACCTGTTGTAGTAATAGCTGAAGCAGACTCAAATATAGCTGCGGCAAATGTTATTTTTAAATGCGAAAAATATAAAGGTAAGGCGCCTAAAAAAACTGCCAAAAACCATAAATAAATAACTAAGGAAAAACCAAATTGCGTTGAAAAGTTCCACTTAACGCCGCGGCTAGCAAATAAGGCTAAGGTAGACACCATAAGGGTAATAGCACAAGAGCGCGAAAAAATTATCCAGTCACTATTCCCTACATATAAATCACATAAAGCTGGCAAAAGCATAGCCAACCCCATAACAGCCGCATATTTTGCGCATATATTTACAACCAAACGAGAAATTTGCGCTCTCCTTACCTATATTATTTAGCGATTTAATATACTATATATTAATATAGTTGAATATAAAAAAATAACAAAAGAACTAACATATGATAACCCATACGAACATTATTATTTTAGGCTCTGGCCCTGCTGGAACTAGCGCAGCTATATATTGCGGGCGTGCAATGCATAAAACGTTATTATTTTCTGGTCCACAGCCAGGCGGACAGTTAACCTTAACATCCGACATAGAAAATTATCCAGGGGTTATACCGCCTATGGATGGCTATAGTTTAGTACAGGTCATGCTTGAGCAAGCCATAAAAGCAGGAGCTCAAATTATTAACGACCAAATAATAGAAGTAGATTTATTACACAGGCCTTTTAAATTAATATCCGATTCTCAAAAACAATATAGTTGCGATGCTTTAATAATAGCTACAGGCTCCAAAGCAAAGTGGTTAGGCCTTGAGAGTGAAGAAAAGTATCGCGCTGGAGGAGTATCTAGCTGCGCTATATGCGATGGTTCTTTTTACAAAAACAAACAAGTAGTTGTGATAGGAGGGGGGAATAGCGCATTAGAAGAAGCCTTATATTTAGCAAAAATAGCCTCAAAGGTTGTTATAATACATAGAAGAGAGTATTTTACTGCAGAGCGCTTACTGCAAGAACGCGTGTTTGCCACATCAAATATAACAATATTATGGCAACACCGAGTAGAAGAAATCCTGGGCCAAAATTCCTTAGTAAATGCCGTTCGCTTATATAATATAAAGCTAGCAGAAACACAAATAATTTCTACAGACGCAGTATTTATAGCTATAGGTCACGAGCCACAAAGCAGTTTATTCAAAAACCAATTAAATTTATATGAAGACAGCTATATAAAAACAGAACCTGGCTCTACCCAAACCAACATTCCTGGCGTATTTGCGGCAGGAGATGTAGCTGACGTTAAATTTCGTCAGGCTATTACAGCTGCGGGTAGCGGTTGCATGGCTGCTATAGAGGCTGACAAATTTCTTTCGGTTAAATAATACAGGAACCGCCATGGCTTATCCATTAGACTGGGACAAATTAAGAGTCTTTCATGCTTGTGCCGCTGCTGGCTCATTTACTAATGCCGCTAAAATTTTAAATATAACACAATCTGCAATCTCCAGACAAATTAGCACATTAGAACAAGACATCAATATCCAACTCTTCGCTCGCCACGCACGTGGCCTGATTCTAACAGAGCAAGGCGAAGTTCTGTATAAAATGACTAAAAATGTAATCAATCAACTAGAAGATGTACAAAGTATATTATTAGACATAAAAGGTAAACCAAAAGGGCTTTTGCGCGTTACTACCCCTTTTGGTCTAGGCGCAAACTGGCTAATAAATAAAATACCAGAATTTCAAAAATTGTATCAAGACATACAGGTTGAAATAAAATTAGATGATGCGGAATTGGACCTAACTCGACGCCAAGCCGATTGTGCCATACGCCTATATCAACCCTTACAAGCCGATTTGATACAACGCCACCTTTTTACCGTCCGCTTACATGTCTATGCCTCCGTTGGTTATATAAAACAAAACGGCATACCACAAAATCTAAGCGATATCGGAAAGCATCAGATAGTTACTTATGGTGAAGGCGCCCCCCCCTATTTACAAGGACTAAATTGGCTTGAGCGGGTTACCGCGACGCAAAAACCAAGATTACAAGTCAACAATCTTTTAGCTATCAAAACGGCCGTAAAAAATGACCTAGGATTGGCCGTTTTACCAGATTATATGATAAATGATAATGATGAACTTATCATGATTTTTCCTGATACCTCTAATATACCTCCTTTGCCCACCTATTTTTGTTATCATAAAGCTTTAAAAAACTCCGCAAGATTGCATGCTTTTAGCGAATTTCTATTTGCTAACACCAAAAATTGGCCCTAATAGTCTATGCATTTTTGCATAGCTGCTTTAACAAATAAGAAGTGGTAAAAATTAAATATTAGTGTATTATAAGAGTTACTTAAGTGATTATGTTTTTCTTACATGTTCTTGAGTGTTCCCCTCTTAAGGTATATCTCCTTTTTTACCGCACTTAATTTATTTAGTGCGGTTTTTTTTTGCGCTAAGCTAAACGTTGGAACCTAAAGCGGCTAACTATCATTGATTCCTCTAGCATCAACAAACCCGCTTGGCAGATCTAGAGATTTAAGTTATGTTAGTAAATAATGAATCTTTACTAGCGCCAAGCTAGAAAAAGACGAGGATTTAAGATGAAAAAAATCAAAGGAATTGTTTTGGGCCTAAGCGGATTAGCTTTGCCCTTGCTAACCGCACCGGCCTTCGCTGCAGGCCATGTAGCATACGCCACACGAGATGTCAATTTACGTGCAGGCCCAGGGGCCTATTATCGCGTTATAGATGTTATACCAGACGACGCAAAATTATGGGTAAATTATTGCCGCCATAGCTGGTGCAACGTAGAATACCGGCGTTGGCAAGGTTGGATGAGCGCTTATTATTTGGAATATCCAGACACAGCAGAACCTTCAAACACACATATTTATTTTGAGTTTGGCGACCCCGATATAGATGACGACATACCAGTGTGGCCACATTATAGGCACCATCACCATTATCAGCGAGACCATTTTTGGGAAGGCGGAATTAGAGCCTTACCCCCAGCCCCGCCACCTGCACCTAACCCAGATCCGTCGGACTCTAACGGCCCGCCAGAACCAAGCGGCCCTGAAGGACCACATTTTGAAGAACAAAATAAATAGCAGCTTGAGTAATATATGCAACCGATAGCCTCACAAACTCGCAAAAAGGCTGCAGATAAAACGCCGCTTACCCCTTCGGTAGCGGCGTTAGAACAACTAATAGTTGAGGATAGCCCATTATATAAAAATGGTAAAATATGGATACCGCATAGGCCAGTCCGGCCTGAAAAATCCCAAAGTGGTATTAAGTTAGAATTAATAAGCAATTATAAACCAGCGGGCGATCAACCTACGGCAATAAAACAATTAGTAACTGGCTTGCAAGACGGAGAAGCGACGCAAGTTCTGCTAGGAGTTACTGGCTCTGGCAAAACATTTACTATGGCGAATATAATTAGCCAAACTCAACGCCCAGCTCTGATTTTAGCGCCAAACAAAATTTTGGCCGCCCAGCTCTATGCCGAATTCAAAAGCTTTTTTCCTAATAACGCTGTAGAGTATTTTGTATCCTATTATGATTATTACCAACCCGAAGCTTATGTACCACGATCAGATACCTATATTGAAAAAGAATCTTCGGTTAATGAAGAAATAGACCGCATGCGCCACTCAGCCACGCGAGCGATTCTAGAGCGTGATGATGTAATAATAGTTTCCTCTGTCTCTTGTATATACGGCATTGGATCTGTTGAAACCTATAGCTCTATGAGCTTTAGCGTAGAAGTAGGCGATATCTTAGATCAAGCTGATTTTATAAAAAATCTGGTAGCACAACAATATAAAAGACAAGATTTAAATTTTATACGCGGAAGCTTTAGGGTAAGGGGCGATAGTATAGAGCTATTCCCAGCACATCTAGAAGACAGAGCTTGGCGATTTTCTATGTTTGGCGACGAAATAGAAAGCATCAATGAGTTTGACCCACTAACAGGTAAAAATACGCAAACATTAAGAAGCGTTAAAATATATGCAAATTCTCATTATGTTACGCCACGCCCAACGCTTACGCAAGCGATAAAAGGCATAAAGCAAGAATTACAGCTTAGATTAACAGAATTAACTGCTGCGAATAGACTGGTAGAGGCGCAAAGGCTGCAGCAACGCACAAATTTTGATCTGGAAATGCTGGTAGCAACAGGTTCTTGCCCTGGTATCGAAAATTATTCAAGATATCTAACAGGACGCGCACCTGGAGAACCGCCGCCAACGCTATTCGAATATGTCCCTGAAACTGCTATTTTATTTATAGATGAAAGCCACGTTAGCATACCGCAAATTGGTGCTATGTATAAGGGAGATTTTCGCCGCAAAACTACATTGGCCGAATTCGGTTTTCGTCTGCCTTCTTGCATAGATAATAGACCTTTGCGGTTTGAAGAATGGAATGCGATGCGTCCACAGACAATTGCTGTCTCAGCTACACCGAAAGAATGGGAGCTAAACCAAGCAGAGGGTATAATAGCAGAACAAGTTATACGTCCCACAGGTTTAGTAGATCCTATTATAGAAATACGGCCAGCGAAAACACAAGTGGACGACGTAATAGACGAGATCCTGCAAACCAATAAGAAAAATTACCGTAGCCTAATAACTGTACTTACAAAAAGAATGGCCGAAGATTTAACAGAATATCTTTACGAGAAATCTATTAAGGTAAGGTATTTGCATTCAGACATAGATACACTAGAGCGGATCGAAATAATCAGAGATTTACGCCGCGGGGTTTTTGATGTGTTAATCGGTATAAACCTTTTAAGAGAAGGGTTAGATATACCCGAATGCGGGTTAGTAGCGGTGCTAGACGCTGATAAAGAAGGGTTTTTACGATCTGAAACCTCGCTAATTCAAACAATAGGACGTGCTGCCAGAAATATCGATGGGCATGTAATATTTTATGCAGATCAAATAACTGGCTCCATGCAAAGAGCGATAGAAGAAACAGAACGCCGCAGAGCAAAACAAATAGCCTATAATAAGGACCACAACATAATACCCCAGACGGTACAAAATAATCTCACAGAAAATTTTGGCGTCGACTCAACACAAACTACAAATGACAAAATAGCCAGTACAAATATTCTACAGGGCCCGGCTTTAGCAAAACATCTCAGCAATCTACAAAAAGCCATGGACCAAGCTGCCGCTTCACTGAACTTTGAAGAAGCTGCAAAAATTAGAGATGAAATTAAAAACTTAAAAGAAGCAGAGCTAGGAATATTTACAGAAACCACTAATAAGATAATAAATAACAGCCCAACAAGTACTATACGCTTACGAAAAAATAAAAAAACTGGGCGTCCAAAAGCCTAACGCTTATTGTAATACTACATAAACTATTACTTACTTAGCCCAGCGCAATAAAAATGGGTTACTATGCCGCACCTCTGCTAGAGAAAAATCTGGACCATGGCCACTTAATACCAAAACATCATCATGCAATGGTAAAATTTGCGTTTGGATAGAATGCTTAAGCTCAGTCTGATTCGAAAAAGGCAAATCTGTTCTACCAACCGAATTTTGGAACAAAACATCGCCGCTTATTAAGAGATTATGCTCAGCACTATAAAAAGCCACATGCCCCGGTGAGTGGCCAGGCAAATGCATAACGGTAAAAGCTACTTTACCTACCGACACCTCATCACCTGCCTTTAACCAAACATCAGGAAAACAGTCCCGTACATCAACAAAAAAAGCATATTTTTTAGCATATTCCGCTAAACCACTAAGCAACGCCTTATCAGCTATATGGGGCCCGATAATCTTTACATCAAGCCTCTCTGCAGCTTCGGTAGCTTGACCAGCATGGTCTATATGCCCATGAGTAATCCATATCTGTTCTACTTCTATACGACGCAGATCTATAATGGAAAATATGCGGTCTAACTCTGCACCAGGATCAATTAAAACAGCTTTTCTTGTAACTTTATCCCATAATATACGACAATTTTGCTCAAATGGCGTGATTATTATGGTCTCACAAATCAAACCAGGTGATAATTCTATTACATAATGCGACATATTTTTACCCCGGACTTATAAATAACAACAATTTCATGTTATATTAAACATAGGGCAAAAAGCAAGAGGCATGAATATGTATAGCGTACCAGTACATAACTTGAGCCATATTTTGGTTATAGATGACGATACACGCATTCGACAACTTTTAGGTCAATATTTACGGCAAAATAATTTTTTAGTAAGCGAAGCTTGCGACGCTGTGGAGGCAACACATAAACTTAAGCGCATAATTTTTGATCTACTTATTGTAGACATAATGATGCCTGGCCAAACTGGCATAGAATTTACCCAAACTTTACGCGAGCAGTATGATATGCCAGTTTTAATGCTAACAGCTTTGAGCACTACAAAAGAAAGAATACTGGGCCTGCAAGCTGGAGCAGATGATTATTTAGCTAAACCATTTGAACCACAAGAATTAGTTTTGCGCATACAAGCCATATTAAAACGCAGTAAACAACTGATAAACACACAGCAGGAAGTCATAGAACAAATAGTTTTTGGCCCATTTACTTTTTTTCTCAATAAAAAGCAGCTCTACAAAAATGGCCAATTAGTACGACTTACTTTAACAGAGCAACATATTTTATATTCTCTAGCAAAGAATCATAGCCATATAGTTTCGCGCCAACAGCTAATTGAGCAAAATAGCTCTATAAATGAAAGAACTATCGATGTACAAGTTACGCGCTTACGTAAGAAGATAGAATTAGATCATAAAAACCCTATTTGGATACAAACTATACGTGGCCTTGGCTATAAATTATTATTAGATGTCTATGCTAATTAAAAAAATTAAAAGATTTTTTTTCAAATATATGCCGCAGAGCTTATATATACGTACCGTAATATTGATTATAGCTCCTATGGTACTGCTACAATCGGTAATATCCTATGTTTTTATGGAACGGCATTGGCAAATGGTAACCGAACGCTTATCTACAGCTGTGGTTAACGATATTGCTTCTATAATAGATAGCATAGAGACCTACCCACAGCGTAATAATTATCAAGACATTATACGCATAGCTTCGCAGCGATTAGAGTTAAATATTGCGTTACTGCCACCAGCACCGCTACCTCCAGCAGGTCCGAAACCATTTTTTGCCATTTTAGATTATTTTTTAAGCAAACAAATCACCGAAAAGATAAAAAAACCCTTCTGGCTAGATACAATAGGCGATTCTAATCTAATAGAGATACGCATAAAGCTGAAGCATAATATTTTGCGAGTATTCGCTACTCGATCTCAGACATATGCATCCAACACAATTATATTTTTAAGCTGGATGATTGGAACGGCTTTAGTATTAATAATTATAGCCATTTATTTTTTACGCTTACAAATAAAGCCTATTCAACAATTGGCTATTGTCGCAGAAAAATTTGGTCGCGGTCAACATCTAAGCGGTTATTATCCAAAAGGAGCTAGCGAGGTGCGCAGGGCTGGATTGGCTTTCTTACGTATGCGCCAACGCATAGAAAGACAAATTGACCAAAAAACCATGATGCTTTCTGGTGTAAGTCATGATCTACGTACCATACTAACTCGATTTAAGTTAGAGTTAGCGCTACTGTCACCTACCGTAAATACCCAAGCCCTAGAGCAAGATGTTATAGATATGACCAAAATGATAGATGGGTATCTAGCTTTTAGCAAAGGAGAAGGTAAAGAGGAATTATCGCCGTTTAGCTTAAAAAATTTAATAGAAAAATTAAATAAGGAAGCTTTGCTACATGGCTGCAAATTTCAAGCGACGATAAATTGCCCTGATATGATACTTGTACGCCCACGAAGCTTTACAAGATTAATTAATAATTTAATGTCAAACGCCTTTAAATATGCCACCTCAATAAAATTTTCAGCCAAGCCATCCGGCAAAAAACTACTTATACATATAGATGACAATGGGCCCGGCATACCAAGCCATCTACGCATACAAGTATTTAAACCATTTTTTAGAGTTGACGAAGCTAGGAATCAAAATACTAGCGGTACAGGCCTTGGCCTATCCATAGCTTTAGACATTGCTAGAAGCCACGGAGGCAACCTTATTCTTGCACAAAGCCCGCTAGGTGGATTACGTGCAACAATACATTTACCTTGTTAGCAATGGAAGTCAAAGCTTATTTTATTTACTACCAAGTTTTTCACACAAATCTTCAAGCTCAGCCAAACGTTTTTTTATTGCTGTATTTTCAAGAGCTAAATTTGTTACCATGGTTCTCAAGATTTCAAACTCATCGGCTTTAACTAAATCTAACTTAGAAACGGCCTTTTCAATTTGCGTAGAAAAAACCGTCTGTGCTTCTTTTCCTAGACCTTTAGCTGTGCTAGCAGCATCTGTAATTAAGGATGACAAATTATCTAATATACGATTTGTGTTCATTTTACTTCACTATTCCTTTATAATTTTACCCTATAATATATTTATATAACTACGCTGTATATAGAAAGCACTTTAGATGTTTGATTTTTTACCTATAAAAAAAACATTTACGTGGAATTTTCCGAATATCAACCCTATAGCCTTTTCTATCGGCCCCCTACATGTACATTGGTATGGACTGGGCTATCTGTTTGGTATTATCCTGGCCTTTTTCTATTGCAATAGCCTTATTAAGCGTTGTAATTTATGGGCACAAAACACGCCAGCTATAACCAGTGCTCAATTAAGCGACTTTATCATATGGGCTACGCTTGGGATAATAATAGGCGGAAGACTTGGTGAAGTTTTATTATGGAACCCTCATTATTATTGGCAGCATCCATCTGAAATTATCGCCATATGGCGCGGCGGCATGGCCTTTCATGGTGGCTTATTGGGCGTGTTAATAAGCGGCGCAATATTTGCTTATCGCAACAAAATAAATTATTTAGCATTATTTGACCTTATTTCAGCAGGAACACCATTGGGCTTAGGGCTGGTACGTATATGCAATTTCATAAATGGTGAATTATGGGGCAAAGTAACTAATGCCCCCTGGGGAATAATCTTTCCATCTGCTGGGCCTATGCCACGCCATCCGAGCCAGTTATATGAAGCCGCGTTAGAAGGCCCAATATTATTTACCATATTAGCAGTCAATATTTTTTGCTTTTTCAGCCTAAAAAAACCTGGTAAAACAGTCGGCATATTCACGGCTGGCTACGGATTAGCACGCATTTTTGCGGAAATATTTAGAGAGCCAGATACAGCACCAGTCTGGTTTAACACTTATTTAGCAAATGATATATTTTCCTATGGAATGTTTCTATCAATACCTATGGTAATCATAGGTATAATCTTAATAAGTCTTTCGCCCAAATAAATGAATACAGCTACAGCCTTAAAAAAAATTATTCAAGAAATAATTCATCAAACCGGCCCGTTAACTGTAGCTGAATATATGAATATCTGTCTTAGCCATGAAAAATATGGTTATTATAAAACTCAAAAAATCTTTGGCCAAACTGGCGATTTCACTACAGCTCCAGAAATAAGCCAAGTCTTTGGTGAATTACTAGCTATATGGCTGTTAACAGCATGGCAGCAACAAAATAGCCCAAAAAAGTTTATTTTATGCGAAGCTGGCCCAGGGCGCGGCACATTAATGTATGATTTATTACGAACTATAACAAAACTCAACCCGCAAATGCTAGATTGCGCTACAATCATATTAATAGAAAACAGTCCACAACTAATTCAACAGCAAAAAGCAAAATTATTTGAATTTTTAAATGTAGGAATTAATATCCATTGGCAAACAAATATAAACAACTTAAACGCCGAGCCACTATTTTTTATTGCAAATGAATTTTTAGATGCGCTACCAATTCAACAATATATCTATAGCTCAGCTAAATTTTATGAACGAAAGATCACCATAAATAAAAATAACAATTTTATCTTCATCAATGATAAATCCCATATCATACTAAACCATATAGACAAAAATCTAAAAAATTACCATTATAATTTGCCCTATGGCAGCGTCATAGAGCTCTCTCCTTCACGCGAAAACTTTATAAAAACCATAGCACAACATATAACAGCCTACGGAGGCGTAGCCTTATTTATAGATTATGGCGAAATTATCCCAGCTCACGGGGATACTTTGCAAGCTATGCAAAAGCACCAATATGTCAACTTATTTCAAGCACCAGGAGAAGCCGATTTAACCTCGCACGTAGATTTTTATAGCTTGGCCAAAACTGCAAATTTGCATGGATGCAATAGCTATGGCACTAGTCAAGGAAAGCTACTAAATGCCCTAGGTGCTACACAAAGAGCTGTTAAATTAACTCAGCAACAATCAGACGCCAAGGTCTTAGAAATTACAAATGCTATAGACAGACTTATCAGCCCTAAATACATGGGTAAGCTATTTAAAGTACTCGCATTGTCCCCTAGGCTTCACTTACCACCAATTTTTACGCAGGAGCAAAAATTATGAGTTATATAGCCGCAAGCCATCCTTATTATATATCATCTGACTTTGCCGAAGCTACCGCAAAAATAGAACATTATTTTTTTACATACCAACCAAATAATAGTATGAGCGAAACGCGCTTAGCTATCGCTCAACAAATCAATTTAAAATTCGAAAGATTGATTTTTGCACAACAAATACATTCAGCTAAAGTTGCGGTGATAAATGAAAGCAATTACAAAAACAAAATTCAAGCCGACGCTATGGTCAGTAATAATAGTGGCTTTGGCCTAGCTATTATAACAGCTGACTGCACCCCTATTTTGCTAGCAGATAGCCACAAAAATGTCATAGGAGCTATTCATGCAGGTTGGCGGGGCGCCATCGCTGGTATAATAGAAACTACTATAGAGCAAATGCTGCTATTAGGCGCAAAAAAAGAAAATATAACTGCAATAATCGGCCCAACTATTTCACAAAAAAATTATGAAGTAGACGCTGAATTCAAACAAAATTTCTTAGCCCAAAACGAAAATAACACCAAATATTTTATTCCCAAAAGCAATAAATATTTATTTGACTTAGAGCGCTATAATTTAGATTGCTTAAAACATGCACAAATAAAAGCATTTAGTTTACAGCTCTGCACTTACGAAAATGCAGAGCATTTTTCTTCTTATCGCAGGGCAACACATTTAGGTACAGAAAATACGGGCAGGCAATTGTCAGTTATAAGCTTAAAATAGCTTGCAATATTTCTACAAAATGCTTAACAATAGCTTTTAGCATACTATCTGTTATTAAGAGGCAAAAAATGAAATTATTCTGCGGCAATTCTAATCATACATTGGCAGAACAAGTAGCGAAATATTTAGATATTCCCATAGGAAAAGCAAGTGTTAAAAGATTTGGCGATCAGGAAATATTTGTAGAAATACAAGAGAGTGTACGCGGCGCAGATATCTTTATTCTACAATCCACCTCTTTTCCTACTAATGATCATATTATGGAATTATTGATTATGATAGATGCTTTTCGCCGCTCTTCAGCACGGCGCATCACGGCGGTTATACCGTATTTTGGCTATGCCAGACAAGACCGAAAGCCAGCTGCTCGCACACCAATTTCTGCTAAATTAGTAGCTAATTTAATTACACAATCCGGAGCTCATCGCGTGTTAACAGTTGATCTACATGCAGGACAAATTCAAGGCTTTTTTGATATACCAACAGATAATTTATTTGCTATACCCAATATCGTACAAGATATAAAAAATAATTATCCTTTGAATAATTTATTAGTAGTCTCCCCAGACGTCGGAGGTGTGGTGCGTGCCCGCTCGCTAGCTAAACGACTTAATTGCTTATTAGCAATTGTTGATAAGCGACGTGAGCGCCCTGGGGATTCAGAGGTTATGAATATTATCGGAGATGTAAAAGGCAAAGATTGCATATTATTAGACGATATAGTGGACTCAGGCGGAACTTTATGCAATGCTGCTGAGGCTCTACTAGATATAGGCGCCAATAGTGTTACCGCCTATATAACACACGGAGTTCTTTCTGGTAACGCAGTAGAACGCATAAGCAATTCAAAATTACGAGAGCTAGTTATTACGGATTCTATAATGGCAACCGAAGCGACAAAAGCTGCAAAAAATATTCGCGTTATTTCCATAGCAGATCTCCTAGGTGAAGCAATAGCGCGAACAGCAACCGAACGCTCTGTATCTTCGCTTTTTGGTTAGCTCACACATAAAGATAAAAGTTTCACCTTGCATAAAATTATAGATTGCTTTATATTGGGTGTTCCGCGTGGACACCCTTGGAGGCACCGCGGAAATATAATGATTATTGCTTCCTCTTCACAATCTTGAAAGGATTTTACATGGGTAAGAGTTATACACTTACAGCAGCATTGCGCAATAGAGTTGGTAAGGGGTCCTCTCGTGCGCTACGCAAAAACAAACAAATACCAGCTGTAATATATGGAAATAAAGAAGAACCTTTAGCCATTGCCATATCTTATAAAGAAATATTTTACAAAATACATGCGGGTGGGTTCTTGACCACTATAGCTAATATTAGCTTAGACGGTAAAGAAATTCAAGTTTTGCCAAAAGCATATCAACTTGACCCTGTGCGCGATTTTCCTGTTCATGTCGATTTTTTACGGATCAGCGCTAATTCTATGGTCAATATAAACCTACCAGTGCATTTTATTAATGAAGATAATTGCCCGGGTATTAAACGCGGTGGAGTATTAAATATTGTACATCACGAAATAGAATGCTCAGTATTGGCAAAAGCTATACCAGACGCTATAACTGTAGATTTAAGTGGCTATGAAATAGGTAGCTCTATTCACCTATCCCAAATTAAGCTACCAGATGGCGTAGAAGTACTATCACAAGAAGAAGATTTGACCGTAGCAACAATTTCTGCACCGTCAGGCACAACTAGTGAAGGCGAAGCAGAAAGCAACGTATAATCAATACTAATAAATTAGGGCAGCTCAATTGAAACTGTCCTAATTTTATCATAGCAAAGAATCAGGTTATGGCGAAACAACCTATAATAATTGTAGGTCTAGGAAATCCTGGTGATAGATATCGCTATACACGACATAATATCGGCTTTTTGACTATTGAAACATTAGCCAGCTTGCACAATGCTATAGGCTTTAGTAAAAAATTTAATTCTTATATTAGTGAAGTCAATATAAATTCTACAAAAGCTATTTTGGTAAAACCAGCTACTTATATGAATCTTTCTGGCATAGCTATAGCTGAAATTATTAGATTTTATAAGCTTTCATTAGATTCTTTGCTAGTTATCCATGACGATCTTGACCTCATGCCATTTCAGCTGCGTTACAAAAAAGGCGGAGGGAATGGGGGGCATAATGGATTAAAATCCATAGACAGCCATTTTGGACAAAATTATAAAAGGCTAAAAATCGGCATCGGGCGGCCAGAGCATAAGGAAGAAGTCGCTAACTATGTTTTAAGTAATTTCTCAAAAACAGAGCAAACTTACCTATCTGATTTTTTGCCAAAGCTGGTGCAGATTATGCCAGAATTATTAACTTCTGACGCGCCTAACGAAATTTTAAATAAACTAAATTTAAGCGATAAACTATAGATTCTGCCGCAGCAAAAAACCGCGGCAGAATCTTAACCAAAATAGGTAAATTATTTTCCTATCAATGTTGGTTGGGCATCCATCAAAATTGGCGCATCCATTATTGAAGTATTTTCTTGATGGCCAACAAAACCGCTATCACTATGCGAAATCACAACCACTTTAGTACCAACATTTACTCGGCTATATAAATCAATCACATCCTGATTCAACATTCTTATACACCCGCTAGACATAGCCTGGCCTATCGACCAAGCTTCGTGAGAACCATGGATACGAAAATGCGTATCAGAACCATTTTTAAACAAATATAGGGCCCGTGCTCCGAGTGGATTATCCACACCAGGGGCCAGTCCTTTTTCCATATTGCCATAGCGATCTGGATTTCGCTGCATCATTTCTCTTGTTGGGGTCCAATGTGGCCAAGTTTTCTTAACCCCAATTATAGCCGCGCCAGTAAAGGCCAGACCAGCCTTTCCTACACCAACACCATAACGCAAAGCTTTGCCACCTGACTGCACTAAATATAAAAAACGCTTTTGAGTGTCAATTATAATGGTACCAGGCTGATAATTTGTAGGATAATCTACAATTTGACGCCAATATTTTTTATTTATCGCCGCTATATTTATAGCTGGCAACGTGTATGGCCCCTCCACAATAGGTCCATACATAGCCCTTACGTCATCCGGTACAAAAACTCTGAACTGTTTTTTTACTGGCATACCATCATCATCTAAGGTAACCGTATTAGCACTAACACAACCAGATAAAATAATGGCTGCGCCTAACACAAGCAAGTTACTTATAAACTTTAACAATTTCATTTTCCTCAACATACTCTCTCCAACAAACAAATATAATAAACTTTTTAAATTAATTAAGTATAGATTATATATATGACGCTATACGAATTTAGCAAATAGATTTGCAATTACAAAAAAAACCTATTATCTTACATTACATATTTTAATTAAGGAAAAAATAATCATGGGCTTTAAATGTGGCATCGTAGGGCTCCCTAATGTTGGCAAATCAACACTGTTTAACGCCTTAACCAAAACAGCAGCAGCACAAGCAGCCAATTATCCCTTTTGTACCATAGAACCGAATATCGGCAAGGTAGCGGTGAATGATGTGCGTTTGCAAAAAATTGCTACTTTAGCTGGTTCAAAAGAAATTATCCCGACATGCATAGATTTTGTAGATATAGCAGGGTTGGTACGCGGTGCCTCAAAGGGTGAAGGGTTAGGCAACCAATTTTTGGCGAATATCCGAGAAATGGACGCGATTATCCATGTACTGCGCTGTTTCGAAGACAAAGATATCACACATGTAGAAGAGCGCATTGACCCAGTGCGTGATGCAGAAATAGTTGAAACTGAACTTATGCTTTCCGATATGGAAAGCTTGGAGCGCCGGTTAAACAATGCAAAAAAAAAGGCTAACGTAAAAGATCCAGCTTTAGTTGCCGTGCTAAATATAATGGAAAAAGCCTTAAAAATATTACAAGACGGCCACCCCACCCGCATGTTAAATGCTACGCTCGATCAAGAGCAAAAAGATAATTTGCAACAACTGAATCTGCTAACAACTAAGCCTATTTTATATGTATGCAATACAAATGAGATAGATGCCTCTGTGGGCAATGAATATACTAAAGCTGTTGAAGTTTTTGCTAAAGAACAAAAGACAAAATCAGTAATAATCTCTGCCGCTATTGAAGCGGAATTGGCCCAGCTTAGCGAAGAAGAGGCAAATGAATACCTGAATAGTATCGGATTACAAGAACCAGGCCTAGACAAATTGATTAGAAATGGCTACGAGTTACTAGATCTAATTACCTATTTTACTTGTGGGCCAAAGGAAACTAGAGCCTGGACCATTAAAAGAGGCACAAAGGCACCACAGGCTGCGGCCGTAATTCACTCCGACTTCGAACGGGGATTCATAAGAGCAAATACTATACATTTGGAAGATTTTTTAACTTTGGGCGGCGAGCAAGCCGCAAAAGAAGCAGGCAAAGCGCGCGATGAAGGAAAAGAATATGTAGTGCAAGACGGCGACATATTGCACTTTAAACATAATACCTAAACCTTAACATCGCGCTCTCCAGCTGCATGCAGCTAAAGTAGAATAGCTATAATACCGAAACAAAAGCCCGTTTATTGGCTTTTACTGTAAATAGCACGGCACCCTCTTTTAAAGCAAATAAGGTATGATCTTTCCCCATACCTACATTTTGGCCCGCGTGCCATTTAGTACCCCGTTGCCGTATAATTATATTGCCTGGAATTACCTTTTCACCACCAAATTTCTTTACCCCAAGTCGCTTCGACTCGGAATCGCGCCCGTTACGTGACGAACCACCAGCTTTTTTCGTTGCCATATCTTAATTTCCTTCTAAATTATGCTTTAGGTAAAGTAATATCTGCAATACGAACAAATGTAAGCGATTGGCGATGTCCGCGAGTTCTTTTAGAATTTTGACGACGGCGCTTTTTAAAAGCAATAACCTTACGAGCCCTTGCTTGCTCGACGATCTTAGCTTTAACCGAGGCACCCTTAACAAAAGGAGCGCCAAAAGTAACATTCCCATCAGATGATACCAATAACACCTCAGAAAACTCTATTACATCATCTAGTTGGCCATCTAATTTTTCAACTTTTATTAAATCATTTGCAGCAACTTTATATTGCTTACCGCCTGTTTTAATGACTGCGAACATCTTCTCCACCGTTCCTTCAGGTCCACCTCCAACAAAAATGCTGGAACGCCTGACTTTTTATCAGCCTAAATAATTAAGCAAAGCTCATAGGCCTCGCCACTTAATTCTTAGATTTATAAAGCCTATCATAGGTAAAAGTCAAGCATTTTTTATAAAACACTTGACTTTTTAAGCATATAATATTTAGTTAGTAGCGTTGGTTACGGAGAGATGGCTGAGTGGTTGAAAGCACCGCACTCGAAATGCGGCATAGGGGCAACTCTATCGGGGGTTCAAATCCCTCTCTCTCCGCCAAGCTATGCAACCTTATCTAAAATTAGATGGCCACCAACTTGTCTATGCCACAATTGCGCATATAGTCCGTCTTTCGCTAACAACTGCTCATGCGTGCCATCTTCTACAATTTCACCTGCATCCATAACGATTAATCGATCCATTTGAGCTATGGTAGATAATCGGTGGGCTATTGCCAAAACGGTTTTGCCTTGCATTAAACGGTCAAGATTTTGCTGTATCTCAGCTTCCGCATGCGAGTCAAGAGCAGACGTTGCTTCGTCTAAAACTAGAATCGGCGCATCTTTTAGGATCAGACGCGAAATAGCTATTCTTTGTCTTTGTCCGCCAGAAAGCTTTGCTCCTCTTTCGCCAACCAAAGCATCAAAACCATTATTACCTTTATGATCTTCCAGGCTCTGTATGAAATCAAGAGCGTCAGCATCTTTTGCCGCTTGCAACATTTCTAATTCATTCGCCGTTGGCTTGCCATACATTATATTTTCGCGTAGACTTCTATGTAGCAAAGACGTGTCTTGTGAAACCATTGCTATATTAGCTCGCAAGCTTTCTTGCGTCACATCTGCTATATTTTGGCCATCAATAAAAATACCACCATTTTCTGCATTATAGAAACGTAGCAATAAATTTACCAAGGTGGATTTACCAGAGCCAGATCGGCCAACTATACCAACTCTTTGCCCTGCTTCAATCTTTAGATTGAAGTTTTTAAACAAAGTACGATTTTCGGTATAGTTAAAATTTACCGATTTAAACTCTATGTCACCCTTAGTAACTTTTAGTGTTGCAGCTCCAGGCTTATCTTCAATAAGACGATCCCTAGCAATAGTTCTCATACCATCTTCGACTATACCAAGATTTTCAAATAATGCAGACATTTCCCACATCAACCATTGAGACATACCATTTAAACGCAAGGCAAGCCCTGTTGCTGAAGCTACGGCACCAACTAGTACAATATGCTTTTGCCATAATAATAAACCAACCGCTCCCACAAAAAAGAGCAATAAGCAATTTAGGAAATAAATGCCAATAGAAAATTGAGAAATCAATCTCATCTGGTTATTCACACCGTTACTATATTGGGACATACCAGCTTTTGCATAAGCTTCTTCGCGTGCGTTATGCGAAAACAATTTGACAATAGATATATTAGTATAAGCATCTACTATACGGCCAGCCATCATAGCACTAGCATCAGCCTGTTTTTCCGAAGCAACTCGCAAACGAGGTATGAAGTAACACAACAGACTTATATAGGCTAGCAACCAACCAGCAAAAGGTAGCATTAAACGTAAATCTGCTGCTGCTGCCAAAATTAGCGTACCGCTGAAATATACTATAACATAGTTTAATACATCAAAAAGTTTCATTACAGTTTCACGCACTGCCAAAGATGTTTGCATGATCTTAGCGCAAATACGACCAGAAGATTCATTCTGGAAATACGACAACGATTGACTAAGCAAATAACGATGGATAGACCATCTTATACGCATAGGATAATTCCCCATCAAAGTTTGATGAATTATCATATTTTGTATAGCAACAATTGCTGGCAAAATAATCAAAATTAGCAGCCCGATTAATAGCAACTGATATATATGCGTAGAAAAGAAATTTTCTGGCGAGCTAGTAGATACCCAATCCACTATATGACCAAGAAAGCCAAATAGCGACACCTCTGCAACCGCTATAAACGCCGTGCAAATTGACATAAGCACCAGCCACTTCCACATGCCTTTGGTATAGTGCAGGCAGAAGTTAACTAAACTATCTTTAGGTTTTTCAACCGGATTTTGCGGAAACGGATCTATCCGCTGTTCAAACCATGAAAACATGTGAATACCTCTTAGAAAGTATAACAAGCCTAAAGCTCGACTATACCAAAACAACTAAATTGTAAAAAATATTTAAGCGCCAAATTGTATAACAACTATTCCCTGTGGTGGGAAAACAGAGTTACTAAGCACATAAGATTAAAGCATTCCTAATTTATACCACAAATTAAGGAAAGAAACCAGGGGGTATTTATGCTATTTTATTCTAGCAGCTATTAAAATGCGAATAGGTGCAATAAGACTTTACAATGAGGCCAAGTAAAGAGTATTATAAAAACCATGAAAGTTTCTATTGCACTGTTTCAACCAGATATACCAGGCAACACTGGTGCGATATTAAGGCTTGGCGCCTGTTTACAGATAGATATACATATAATAGAGCCTGCTGGATTTGACATCTCAAATAAAAATCTTCGCCGAGCTGGCATGGATTACCTAGAGTTAGCTCAGTTACATAAGCATCTAAGTTGGGAACATTTCTACGATTATGCAAAAACTAAACAAAAGCGCATATTATTATTTACTACAAAAGCCACCCGCTCTTACTATGAAATAGATTATAGTCCTGCAGATATACTTCTTTTTGGTCGCGAATCTGCTGGCGCGCCAGATTATATCCATAAGCTCTGTGATGAAAAGCTGCATATACCGATGCAAAAATCTGCTAGATCTCTTAATCTAGCTTTAAGCGTAGCCATGGCTGCTAGCCAAGCCTGCAAACCATAACGTTAATGCTATAGCAAAGCTAGAAAAATGCCAGATTATAAAAAATCGTACAACTTGCCAAATAATATCGAAAATAAAAAAAAGCACGCTGCCTTATGGTTTGAAACGCTACGCAATAACATTTGTCAGTCTTATGAAGGGCTAGAGCAGGAATTTAGCGAAATACAAAACAATTCTAACCCATCTCCTGTTTTTGAGCAAAAACCCTGGCAAAAAGCCGAAGGACAAGGCGGTGGTATAATGTCTATAATGCGCGGCAATGTTTTTGAAAAAGTTGGCGTACATATATCTACCGTGTATGGCGAATTTTCACCTGAATTTCGCGACCAAATCCCAGGAGCGGACATCGATCCTCATTATTGGGCCAGCGGAATTTCTATAATCGCACATCCTTATAGCCCCCACATCCCAACAGCGCATATGAATACCCGTATGATCATTACCTCTAAGCAATGGTTCGGGGGAGGCGCTGATTTAACGCCCATGTTAGCCCAGCGCCGCCTCGAAACAGATGTAGATACCATAGCTTTTCATGAAGCTTTTAAAAAAACCTGCAACGAGCATAAAGCCGTAGCAGATTATGAACATATGAAAAAATGGTGTGACGAATATTTCTATTTAAAGCATCGAAAAGAAGCACGAGGCGTTGGCGGTATTTTTTATGATTATCTACAATCAGATACAACTGAACATGGCTGGGAGGCAGATTTTGCTTTTACTCAAGCAGTTGGCACAACTTTTGCAGATATCTACCCGCTTATTGTGAGGCGTAATTTTACTAAAATCTGGACGCCAGAGGAAAGAGAACAGCAACTGATACAACGCGGACGTTACGTAGAATTTAATTTACTTTATGATAGAGGAACTATTTTTGGCCTAAAAACTGGCGGCAATGTAGAGGCTATTCTATCTTCTATGCCGCCTAGTGTTCGCTTTCCATAAACTGAGTTTTGCTCCAACATTGACAATACTAATGATGCATATATACAAATCGCAAAGAAAATAAAATAGCAATAACCCATGTAGCAATATGGACTTGTCGCCATTTTCCTGTAAAAGTTTTCATCACTGCATAGGCGATAAACCCACAAGCAATGCCTATAGCTATAGAGTAGCTAAGTGGCATTATCAAAGCAGTCAAGGCTGCTGGCACTGAATCTGTAACATCATCCCAATTAATAAAATTAAATTGCTTTATCATCAAACAGGCAACAAATAATAAAGCTGGAGCTGTAGCATAGGGGGGAATAACCGAAATTAAAGGCCAAAAGAAAAGAGCAAATATAAAGCAAATAGCCACGGCTACAGCCGTAAGCCCTGTACGTCCACCAGCTTCAACCCCTGCTGCACTTTCTACAAAAACAGTTGTACTGCTTGTACCAAGTAACGATCCGACCAATATCGCAAAACTATCCGCTAAAACTGCTTTCCCTAACCCTGAATCTTCTACTATATCCGTTTTTAAAATACCTATCTGCTTACCTAATCCAACTAACGTCCCTGTTGCATTTAACATTTCCATCAATACCACCACAAGCAAAATACTCCATAGGCCGGAATGTAAAACACTCAATAAATCCAATTTTAACAAAGTAGGTTTGAGTGATGGAGGCATGGATATGGGGCCGCTATGCAACAATGCATGAAATGGCTGCGGATCTACAAAATATGACAAAAAAGTTATAAATAACACGCCAAGTAATATAGCACCACGTATTTTAAAATAATGCAAACTAACAATTATAACTAACCCCAACAAAGCCAACAATTGCGGCGCTTTAGTAACGTCACCTAGTCCAACTATTGTAGCAGGATTTTTTACAATAATCCCAGCACTTACGAGAGCAATCAAAGCCAAGAAAAACCCTATACCAGCGGCGATGGCAGCACAAAGTGAAGAAGGAATACCCTCAATAATCCATTTTCTTGCCCCTGTAATACTCAATAGAACAAAAACTACTCCCGAAATAAAAACAATGCCTAATGCTTGCTGCCAACTATAGCCCATATTGGCTACTACATTGTAAGCGAAAAATGCATTAAGCCCCATACCCGGAGCTAAAGCCACTGGCCAATTAGCCATAAACCCCATAATAGCAGTAGCTAAAACGCACGTTAGGCAAGTTGCAACAAAAACAGCACCTTTATCCATACCTGTAGTGGATAAAATGGTCGGATTAACAGCCAAAATATATGACATAGTAAGAAAAGTAGTTAAACCAGCTATAAATTCATTTTTTATACTGGTATTATGGTGTTTAAGATTAAATAATTTCTCAAACATAAGGCTTCCTTATATATTACTAGATAGAATGTGTAAGCTAACTTATTATAGCTCACATAACTATTTAACAAATTTTCCTAAGAAAATAAATATAAGATTATTCTTGCCTTTGTTTAATTGTGAGTTTTTTATGTATGTAATCCGCCAAGCTGCCCTGCTTTTTGTTCTTGCCAGTTATTTTAATCAACCTGTCTATTTCTTCATCTTTTTGTACTATATTTGAAATTATAGTAGCCACTAAATTTTTTAATTCATCACGTAAGACCGTAGCATTTTCAAAATTTTCCTCTTGCTCTTTTGTCGCCTCAAATGGTTCAGTTGACTTAGTTTCATACAAAGAGGCATAATTTTTATGCAAATCATCAATTTTTTTATGCAATTCGTGTAAATTTGCTTCATAGCTAGCAACATCTAATCGGGTAAGCTTTTCTCTAAAAAACAGGTCCCGTACCTCTTTAGAACTTTGACCATGCGCTATCAACACATTATCTACTTTTTCTTGCTCTGTCTGCAGCATATCTTTATAGCCTAAGACCTGCTTATGCATAGAGTCAGTTTGCCCTTCTATTTCATTAAGGCGCTGTAATTGTTGTTGATTGCGATCTAGTTGCCGCTGTTGCTCGTCGTTAATACGCTGGAGCAATTTATATCGCTCTTCTTGCCGGGCCATTTGTACCGCATGTTGAGCACGAAGAAAATTTTTATCGGCTTCTACTTCTCGTATAGAAGCAGGCAGTCTGGCCCGCCATATTTTTCGCGCAAAAAACATCATACGCCGCCAAACAAAAGGCGCTATCAATATTAGCACAAAGGTAATAACTGCAATGCCTAATATGAAAAATAAAGCTGCTTGTATAACCATAAAGCCCTCATGCCTTGCTAGAAGTTTTAATAATAAATACCTTTAAAACGGATTCCATGTGGGAGTCGGCGTTAGCTTCAAATAACCAAAGCTTACACCAAGACGCGCTCCTACACCTGTACGCACGGGTATTAAAATAATGTCTCCGCTACGCATAATATTAAATCCTGCCCCAGCCACAAAATAAGCAGAACCAGAAAGACCAGCATAGCGACGCCATAAACTATCTATATTATTTAGGTTATAAATTAAAATCATCAAGCGGGAACCTTGACCACCAAAGTCCCAACCTACCGTGGGGCCCTGCCAAAACGCCTTACGCGTGGAGCTATTTTTACTATAAACAACGCCTTCACCATAGGTTAATCCACCTATAAAAGCTCCAGAAGCTTCTTGTCCTAAAATGTAAGAATTAGGTGCGCCATAAGCTGAAAATATTTTTTCAAACACACTTGCTAAATTACCTGTTGTCGTGCCAAAAAACTTATTTCCAGATTCTATAAGCTCTGGTAGCCCATAATTTTTATTACTAGCTGCTGGTTCGCTTGCAATTGCATTAAGGTTAGCTACCCCAGCAAAACAACAAAAAAATAAAATTATTAAACGCATAAAATTATTAAAATATTTAATTCTAGAAAACATGAATAAACTCTTAGCAAATTGATACTACCTTATAATTATAACAAGTAATTTTTAAATTTAACTTAATTTTACTTTTTTACTCTAAAGTATTATTGATTCAACCTTAAAAGTAAAATATCCTATGACCAACACAACTCTTCCTTTGCCGCCACTAACAGAAACGCTAACCGCTACAGAACTTAGCGCTTATTTAACTAGCAAACTATGCCATGATCTTATTTCTCCTATTAGTGCGCTTAATAACGCTATAGAACTTAGCGAAGACGATGGATTTCAGTCAGATATTGTAGAATTGCTACAACAATCAGCAATTAAGGCTACCCATAAATTACAATTTTACAGACTAGCCTTTGGCGCTTATGGCGGAGCTGAAAGCCAGATAGATTTAACCGAAGCACAACAAGTAGCTTTGCATTATATGCAACACGAAAAAGCTAATCTTAACTGGAGCGAGCTACCAGAAAATTTATCTAAATTTGCTATAAAATTATTACTAAACTTAATCTGCATAACCAACAAAATGCTACCACGCGGAGGTGAAATAGTAGCAACGCTATTTAATAATACACGCTCGCCACAATCAGAAGTTTTTATTCTAGAAGCAAAAGCTGAACACATACAAATACCATCATATCTAACAGCCATGGCTTTTGGCAAGCTTAACTCTAGCGAAATAAATGCTCATAACATCCAAACCTATTACAGCCTGCTATTAGCGGAGCAAGCACACATAGAGCTAACTTTAAAACATAGTGAAACTCAACTAATTATAATTGCTACCTATAGGTAAAAAAAGGGCCAAATCTCGGAAGATCTGGCCAAATAATTGGAGTATAATTTGCTACTAAGCTGTATATTTTAAAGCTGGGGTTAATTCTTTCGTAGAATCTAAATCTCGCATTACATATCCCCTTCCCCAAACGGTATCAATGTAGGCCACTCCATTGGAAACTTTTTCTATCTTTTTGCGAAGTTTACAAATAAAAACATCTATAATTTTTAATTCAGGTTCGTCCATACCGCCATATAAATGGTTTAGAAACATTTCTTTAGTCAAAGTTGTACCTTTGCGCAGGGCTAATAGCTCCAACATTTGATATTCTTTACCTGTAAGATGTACTTGCGTTCCTGCAACTTCAACCGTTTTATTATCCAAGTTAACAACTAGCTCGCCAGTTGTTATTTTAGATTGAGCATGACCTTTTGAACGACGAATAATAGCCTGCATTCTAGCAACCAATTCTTCACGGTGAAATGGTTTAGTCATAAAGTCATCAGCCCCGGTGCCAAAACCGCGCACTTTATCGGAGATTTCATTTAAACCAGAAAGTATCAGCACAGGAGTCCTAATTTTCTTATTGCGCAATGAGCGCAATACATCATAACCAGAAATATCAGGCAAATTAAGATCAAGCAAAATTATATCATATTCATATAGCGAGGCTATCTCTATAGCTTCTTCACCATATTCGGTGGCAAACACATTAAAACTTTTTGTTTTCAACATAAGTTCAATACTATGAGCCAAACTGCTGTCATCTTCGATTAACAAAACGCGCATTTTCAAAACCTTTCCATCATTTAAGATGCATCTTTATCTACGACAAAGAAACTTGCCGAATTTTTATATTTATACACGGTGCGGAAACACCCAAAACGGATAACTCATTCTAACTTGGCAATAACGAAAATCTGCTTGCCTTGAAAAGATATTTACTACGCAATGGTTAACAAAAAGTAACTAAATTAACAATAGTAAAAATTATACTTATTAAAAAACTATCTCGAAAGCTAGCTTTACCAACGATTCAACTTTAAGGGTAATAATATATTAGCTATATTTCTTAAGCTTAATGGTTAACACACTATAAGCAAACTATTTACATAGATTTAACCCTATAATTTTACAATTACTGAATGTAACGTAGCATATAATAGGTAAAAATAATGAAGCAGGACAGCATAGCTAAGCTAAAGCTTTTCCAATTAACCAGCAAAATCAAGCAAACGACATTATTAGAAAAGACTCTGCAGCGGTTTCAGCATAAAGCTACGCAATTACAGTTACATATAAAAGAACAAGAAAAGCTCTTGGGCATTTCTGATCCCAAACATTACAATTATCCGCCAAGCGCTAGAGATGCGGCCCTAAGGCAAGAAAAATTGCTAGTTTCAATACAAGAATTAACAACACAAAAAGATGCGTTAACTACTGAGATTGAAAGTTTACGAATGGAAATCGAAAAAATGCAGCAAAAATTATTTGAAAAAGCTATACCATCAGCCTACAAAACCGCCTAGCGGTATTTTTTTACCTGCGTTGTACGCAACCCCCGTAAGCCATGCATATCAATTAAACTTTGCCAAGAGATAAATTCTTCAATAGTTAATTTATAACGGGTGCAAGCCTCTTCTAGACTAATAAGCCCACCATTCACAGCGGCTACTACCTCTGCCTTACGTCGCACTACCCATCTACGCGTCCCAGCTGGTGGTAAATTGACTATAGTCAAAGGATAGCCATCTGGACCTTTTACATATCGCACTTCATTTTTCACGTTACTAGACATTAACTTAATCTTATTAAAATATGATACAACAACTTAATTAAATTAGCTTTAGCGGATTAGCTTTAACAAACTACTAAAAAATTCCTTTGGTTAGCATTTTTTACTAGTTTTTTGCGTTAAACAAAGCTATAAAAGATAAAATTATGCAAGAAAATAGTTTAGGCTTTTTAAAAGCTCCAGAAAATACTAGAGTAGTAGTTGCTATGTCTGGAGGGGTTGATTCTTCCGTAGTAGCAGCTTTACTAAAACAACAAAATTATGACGTTGTGGGCGTAACTCTACAGCTATATGATAGCGGTACATCTAGCGGCCGCCCGGGTACCTGTTGTGCTGGGCAAGATATTGAAGACGCCCGACAAGTATGTGAAAAGTTAGATATAGCACATTATGTATTAGATTATGAGCAAAAATTTTATAACCAAGTAATTACGCCATTTATAAATGATTATATTAATGGGAAAACCCCCGTACCATGTATAGCGTGCAACCAAACTGTGAAGTTCGTAGATTTACTCAAAGTTGCAAGAGAACTTAAAGCAGACGCTCTGGCTACTGGGCATTATTTAAAAAATCTTAAATTAGGCTCTAAACGAGCTTTGTATCGCCCAGCTGATTTAGATAGAGATCAGAGCTACTTCTTATTTGCTACTACCCAAGAACAAATAGACTATTTACGTTTTCCATTGGGCGATATACCTAAAAGCAAAGTTAGAGAAATAGCATCTTCCATGGATCTTAATATAGCTAATAAACCAGATAGCCAAGACATATGCTTTGTAGCACAAGGCAAATATTCTGACCTGATAAGCCAACAAACTGCCCCCGGGTTACGCAAGATTGGTGATATTATTCATATAAATGGAGAAACTCTTGGGCAGCATAACGGTATTTTTTACTACACAATCGGGCAACGGCGTGGGCTAAACATAGCATATAAAGAACCGCTATATGTTATTATGCTTGATGCCGTGAACTCACGCGTAATAGTAGGCCCCAAAGAAGCTTTACTTACATATGAGGTTACCTTATCGCAAGTAAATTGGCTAGGCGAAATTGGCGCTGAGCAAATTGGCAATTCCGGCCTATCTATATATGTAAAGGTCAGATCCACCCGCCCAGCCAAGGAAGCAAAACTATATTATCTAAATAGCAAATTTACTATAGTTTTTACCAATGGCGAAGAAAGCGTAGCTCCAGGACAAGCTTGCGTGTTCTTTGACAGCGACCAAGCAGAAGCTAGGATGCTGGGTGGTGGGTTTATAGACAGCTGCAAAAAGGATACAGAATTAGAACGATTACTGCAAAACCTAAAAAATTAAGGAAAGAGCGCAACCCTAAATGCTAATACATGAACAGCCCAGTTTTGGAAAAGAAGCAAACCTTAGCCCGCATTTAGGCTTAGTATCTTTGGCTTCTATTTTAGTTTCTTCTTTAATTTTTATATTAAAATATTATGCATATTACAAAACCCAATCTATAGCCTTTTATTCAGATGCCATAGAATCTATAGTTAACATCATAATATCTGCCATAGCTTGGCTAGCTATATTAATCAGTATGCGTCCCGCCGACACGAATCATCCATTCGGGCACAATAAAGCCGAATATTTTTCAGCCGCTTTTGAAGGCTCACTAATATTTATCGCAGCTTTAATAATAATAAAAAAAGCAATATTGGGATTAAGCTTACAGCATGAAAGCATAAAATTTAATAATGGCTTTATAATAAGTTCGCTTGCAGCGATTTTACAAGGTTTATGGGGGGGGGTACTTTGGCAGCAAGCAAAAAAATATAATGCTATAGCACTAAAAGCCGACGCGTTACATATGCTAAGCGATGTAGGCACCACAATAGCGGTAATAGTAGGAGTAATGGTTAGCTATATTAGCAGCTATTATTTTCTTGACCCTATAATAGCCATTGCTATAGCAGCTAATATATTGTGGCAAGGCTATAAAATAATAAAAAATTCTGTACAAGGATTAATGGACCATTGCGTAGACGATACTACCTATCAAAGAATAAAAGAAATTATAAGCAATAATGCTGCTGGAGCTATTGAAGCCCATGAACTAAAAACTCGTACTGCAGGTAGCATAATATTTATAGAATTTCATTTGGTTGTTGCAGCAGCTATGCGTGTTAACACAGCCCATAATATTTGCGACACCATAGAAATGGCGCTAAAAAAGGACTTTCCTACCGCACGGGTTTTGATTCATATAGAACCAGAGGAAGAAGCCCAATGCCACTCTACTAGTGGCTCATAAAATTTTTTTGCATTGGCTCTCTACGATAGTATTACTAATATCCATAAAGCTATAACGAGTTAGATAGCAGTCCCATTTACAATCTAGATTTTTTACAATAGAAAATTTATTATAATTCGCCGTTCCAACTACATTGCTATTTGGCTGACTTGCGCTGCCTACACCAACCACAGGTATATTCGCTAAATAATTTAATGAAGCTTTATGAGTATGGCCGTGTATAATCAACTCGGCACCATGCAACAATAAAATTTTTTGTAAAGCATCCATATTCCATAATTTTTTCCACCAGGTAGTAGCACCGCTTATTGGCGGGTGATGTATATTAACAATACGAAATAAATTTTTCTTAGCGCAGATAGATAATATTTCGCCAAGATATTCCAATTGCAAATTATCCACATAACCAGCTGCCATAAAAGGTGGTGTGGCTATAGCACTGGAAACACTAATTACTGCTAAAGCTCCACATATTTTAATACATGGAAAAAGAGATGCTATGACAAAATCTTCTAGATCATCGCTAATTAACCACGGAAAAAATGTTTCACATGCCTGTTTATAAGCTCCAGCTATATAAGCATCATGGTTACCAAAGCAGATAGAAACCTTATTAGGCATCTCTAATTTCTCTAACCAAAGCCTTGCATTTTTAAATTCTTTAGGCAAAGAGAGATTTACAAAATCCCCTGAAAAAGCTATATGATCAGCCTGCTGTGCCAATATATGTTCTACAACTCTATCCAAGCACCGACGTTCATAGCAATGTCTACGATTTTTTTGCCAATTTATGTAGCCCAGGGCTCGTTTGTTAAACAGAGAAGCCAACTTTATCTTAGGCAACGGCATTAAATGTATGTCAGAAAAATGTATTAACGAAAACATAAAGAAAAACTATAGATGTAACATAAAAAATATTGTAATCTATAATTATATTCAAAATGGATAAAATACTATGTCGAATTTTAAATTTAATACAAAAAAAAAGCAAGATTGCGAGCAAATAAATAAATTACATGCCAAAATATTTGGGCCTACACGCTTTACAAAGGCTGCGCATCTATTGAGAGAACGCGGCCATGCAGAACCAGATCTTTCTTTTACTATATACGACAATGACAAACTCATAGGTTCTTCAACAATAACACCTATAAAACTGGGCCAAACTAAGGCGTTTTTACTAGGCCCCGTTGGCATAGATAGCAATTATCGCGATCTGGGTCTTGGTAGCCAGCTAATAACTATGACAATAAATAAAATAAAAGAAGCTCCATTAAAAAGCGAACTTATTATGCTTATCGGCGATATAGACTATTACAAAAAATTTGGCTTTGCCAAATTAAATAGCCGTGGTTTAATACTACCTGCTCCGGTAAACCCAGCACGCATTTTATTACTTGAACTTAGTCCAGGCGCTAGTCAAAATTTATCTGGCTTGGTTTTACCTTACATTTAAGTTTATGCATCATGGAAAAGCATAATGCAAAATTTGATCTCACATGGTTAAAAAAAGACCAATTGCAAGAAATATTAACGGCTTTAAGTAAAGATGGCCATGAAACACGAATAGTTGGCGGAGCAGTAAGAAATGCTATGCTAAACATAGCGCCAACTGATATAGACTTAGCTACTACTTGTAGCACAGACGATATCACCGCTTACCTTGCTTCATATAATATTAAAATTTTACCAACTGGTATTGCCCATGGAACACTAACGCTTATAGCTGCCAATGAAAAATTTGAAATTACACGATTAAGAAAAGATATAAAAACGGATGGCCGCCACGCCTCAGTTAGTTTTGACGCAAATTGGCAAGAGGATGCCCAGCGCCGAGACTTCACCATAAATGCATTATACTTAGATAAAGACGGCAATCTTTATGATTATGTAAATGCGATACAAGACCTGGAAACACACACTGTAAGATTTATAGGCGATGCAGCTCAGCGTATCCAAGAAGATTATTTAAGAATATTACGTTTTTTTAGATTCTATGCCTATTACGGCACCGGCAGCCCAAACAGAGCAGCCATACTAAACTGTACCATTTACAAAACAGGCTTAAAAAAAATCTCAGCTGAGCGCATATGGGCAGAGCTCAAAAACATCCTAAGCGCTCCAGACCCTAGCCGCGCATTATTATGGATGCGTCAAAGCGGCGTGCTAGAAATAATCTTAATAGAAAGCAAAAAATGGGGCATAGATTCTATACATAACTTAATAAAAGCAGAGCAGCATTTTAATTGGCCTACGAAGAATAATTATTTACTTAGGCTAGAGGCCATAATACCCAAAAATCTTGATACTATAGAAATGATAGCAAAAAGATTAAAACTTTCAAATAAAGAAAAATATCGCTTAAAAGCTTGGGCTCAACTAACTAATATAGAAGATAAAACGCCAATAAAGAAATTATTATATGAAAACCCACGAATAGCTATTGTAGATAATTTAAAGCTACTTATAGCTAAAAATTTTCAAAAACCAACTATTCTGAATTATTACGTAAGCCTTCTAGCCCAAAGCCTGAACGATCCAATACCGATTTTTCCTATACAAGCCAATGATTTAATGGAATTAAAGCAACTACAAGGACCCGCTATCGGAAATGCGCTAGAGCAGCTAAAAGAAACCTGGTTAAATAATGATTGTACAGCAACGAAAGAAGAGCTATTAGCTAAATTTGTAAAGCTCGATCAGCTGTGATATAAAATAGAGCAATATTTCTAGCGTTTGAAGCTAAAGGACACGACGTGATAAAACAACGAAAACGTGAGTTTTTATTACTGGCAACTGGACTGGCTGGCATAATAGCCAACGCAGCCGTTTCATATAGTTTTTGGCACCAATTACAACCCACCATGGTTTCTTATAACGATGTCCTACTGGATATAAATCTTGCAACTATCGCGCCAGGAAAAGCTATGCAAACGAAATGGCACGGGCTAAGTATAATTATCAGAAACCGTACCGCCAACGAAATTGCTTATGCAAAATCTATTCCGTTAAATCAACTAAAAGACAAATTAGCCCGCAATGCAAATTTAGACCCGACGACCGAAGCAACAGATATTGCTAGAAGCGGCGGTACAGCACATGAAAATTGGCTTGTTTATATTAATCGCTGTACACATTTGGGCTGCCCACTTTTAGATCAAATTGCTGAGAATAACAGAATATTTTGTCCTTGCCACGGATCTATATATGACACTGCTGGCCGAGTATTATCGGGACCAGCTGAAGAAAATTTAGCCATACCTCCGTATAAATTTATTTCTCCTACCTTGTTACGCATAGGCTAAAAAATGATTGGGGCAAATCATCGCAAATCTTATGTAGCTACAACGCGGTTAGGTAATTGGATCGATGAGCGCTTGCCTTTACCGCGTTTTTTATACGAGCATATATTTAATTTTCTAATACCTTATAATTTAAATTATTTTTACACATTTGGCGCTATAGCCCTTTTCATGCTAGTAAGTCAAATTTTTAGCGGTATAGTAATGGCTATGCATTATGTTCCACAGGTTTCAATGGCTTTTGAAAGTAAAGAATATATAAAACGCAGCGTAAATTTTGGCTGGCTTTTTACATCTATACATAGCATTGGAGCATCTTTCTTTTTCTTAAGCATATATATTCACATGGCCCGAAGCCTCTATTACGGCTCTTATAAAAAGCCAAGAGAGCTAGTTTGGTTAATAGGGGTGATATTATTTTTTATTATGCTTTTTATAGCATTTACTGGCTATGTTACAAGTTGGAGCTTAGTATCTACCACAGCTATTACCGTCATTAGCAATTTTATCGAAAAAATACCATTAATTGGACCTTACTTATCTGGCGCTTTACTGGGCGGCACCACGCTTGGTCAGCATAGCTTAACTAGACTTTATGCCCTGCATATTATCTTACCTTTTATTTTATGTAGCTTCGTTTTTTTACATATCTGGTCTGTACATCGAGTTGGGCAAAGCAACCCAGACGGACTAAAGTTGGTAAAACCCGAAGAGTTTGTCCCTTTTGCTCCATATGGAATTATAAAAGACTGTATAGCTATCTGTTGTTTCGCCTTATTATTTGCCTTATTCATATTCTATATGCCAGATCTACTACACACTTCAAACAGTCTGATAGAGGGTGATACAGCAAATGTAGCAACCAGCATAATACCAGAGTGGTATTTTGTACCATTCTATACTATGCTACGCGCTGCAACTTTTAAAATAGGATTTATTAGCGCTAGCACCATAGGGGTTTTTACAGTTATCTCCTCATTAATTATCTTGCTATTTTTGCCTATGTTGGACTTCTCTCCTTTATCTGCTGCAAAAAACAGGCCCCTTTATCGTATAGGATTTTGGTTATTTATAGCTGATATAATACTGCTAGGTTATTTAGGCTACCAACCCCCTACCCCTTTAGCTATATCTTTAAGCCAAATAGGAACTGGCTATTATTTTATATTTTTTCTGGTAATAATACCATTTACACCGCTATTGGAAGCTTCAATGAAAAAAATAAATAAAAAAGCCCCCAGTCACGCAATAAATATAGCGAAAAAATCCTTTAAACTATGGTAAACCTTTTAACCAAATTAGTCTTATTCGCCTTTGTAAGCTTTGGCACCAACAATATAGCCCATGCCACAACTTATCCTTTAAAAGCACCAAAAAGCTACGCGTGGAGCTTTAATAGTATATTCGGCGTCTATGATAAAGCACAGTTACAACGCGGACTGCAAATATATAAACAAATATGCTCTAGCTGCCATTCTTTACATTATGTAGCGATCGATAACTTAAGCGAAATCGGTTATTCTAAACAACAAATTTTATTATTAGCCAAAGAATATAAACTAAACGGGCATTTTCCGGACCCTTTTCCAAATGAAGTTACAGCCAGAGCCGCAAATAATGGGGCAATGCCACCAGACCTATCTAACATAGTAAACGTACGCAGCAAGGCTAATTTTAGCTATGCCAGCGGCGCCGACTATGTAGCATCTCTTTTAACTGGCTATACTTCAAAGGGCTCAGAATTTATAAACCCCTATTATTATAAATCTGACAGAATCAATATGCCACCGCCGCTAATAGACGGCGCTATAAATTATGCCGATGGCACCCCGCAAATTACGGAACAATACGCCCAAGATATAGCGGCGTTCTTATATTGGTGTGCAAATCCTCATATTATTGAGCGTAAACAGCTAGGATTTTGTGTAATAAGTTTTTTATTTGTAGTATTGCTTCTACTTTATGCTTTAAAACAAGATTTTTATAAACAGCTTTCTTCTCCCACAAATAACAAAGGAAAAACTTATGAAAATAAATGAAGAATTTTTGCGAAATTCTATAAGAACTATTCAAGACTATCCAGTTAAAAATGTAGCTTTTAAGGACATAACTACCCTTTTGGGCGATGCAGCGGCGCTTTCTTATACCATTGAAGCAATGGCCGAGCCTTTTCAAAATCAACAAATTTATAAAGTTGCCGGAATAGAATCTCGCGGCTTCATCCTAGGCGGCGCCATAGCGGCTAAATTAAACGCCGGATTCATACCCATAAGAAAAAAAGGTAAATTACCCTACAAAACCGTAAGCATAGCATATAGCTTAGAATATGGTATAGATGAAATGGAAATGCATAGCGATGCCCTACAAGCAGGCGAAAAAATCTTAATAGTAGATGACATTATCGCCACTGGCGGTTCGGCCATAGCAGCAACAAAATTATTGCATAAGCTCGGTGCTGAAGTAATAGCTGCCGCCTTTATCATAAATTTACCTTATTTAAATGGTTCTGCCAAACTAAAAGAGCTTGGAGTAGCCACACATAGCCTCTTAAAATATGATACTTAAGCTTGATTAAGGGAACCTATCACAAACGCACGCGTTAAGCTCGTATCTATTAAGGAGACGTGAAATGAAAAAATTATTACTTTCTACAGCAGCATCGGTTTTGTTCTTAAGCCCTGCTTTGGCTGATACTGCCGCTACTATCACCGCACCCGCCACTGTGGTAACGCGCCATACAACTGGCCAACCCATGCATACAGCGGCAACTACCACTGTTACCACAAAAGAAGTTATACGTGACGTAGCACATTATGTGACGCCGGACCAAACAGACTTTGTTGCCTCTAGCATAATAAACGCTAATGTAAAGAACAATAGCGACGAAACTATCGGAGAAATCAAAGACCTAGTAATCCGTAAAAACCATGTTGAAGGTATAGTGATTGCTGTTGGTGGCTTCTTAGGTGTAGGCGAGCGGTATGTAGTGGTAGATCCATCTACGGTTCATATGAGCCTAAATAACGGTACTTGGCGTGTTAGCACCAATGCCAGCAAAGACAGCTTAAAAGCTGCACCAGAATTCAAATATGAAGGTCGTTGGGCACGCTAAGCTTAACATTAAAATTTGATAGAAGCGCGCCGCCATAGGCGCGCTTTACTTTAGCCATTAAATTTTTCTATAGAGCTGATAATTTTATCTTGATCTTCCTGTTGTAAATAAGGATGCATCGGCAGACTTAGCACATTATCACACAGCCCCAGCGTTACAGGTAGCCCCCCAGGAACACAGGGATATTTTTTATAGGCTAACTGCAAATGCAATGGTTTATTGTAATAAATCATTGCGGGTATATCATGTTCTGCCAAATAGTTTTTCAACTCATCGCGCCGCTCTACTTTAACGGTATATTGCGCGTACGCGCTACGCTTATCATTTGAAATAGCTTGTGTAATTACACAACTGGGCAAATTTGCCTTATAATAATCGGCAACTCGCTGTCTTTGCAAGATTTCCTCTTCAAAAATTGTAAGTTTTTGTAATAAAATAGCAGCTTGTATAGTATCCAATCTAGAGTTCAACCCTATGCGTACGTTATCGTACTGCGAGCTACCTTTGCCGTGAAAAAGGATAGAGCGTAAAATTTCTGCCATTTCATCATTATTAGTAAACATAGCCCCACCATCACCGTAGCAGCCCAAAGGCTTAGCAGGATAAAAACTTGTGGAAGCTATATCGCCAAAGGCTCCGCACATAGTACCAGATGCTTTGCCACCAATAGCTTGCGCTGCATCTTCTATCAATAACAAGCCTTCTTCTTTAGCTATAGCTTCTAACTGGGGATAATTAGCAGCTACCCCAAACAAATCCACCGCTATAATTGCCCTAGGCCTCAAAATTCCTTCACGCTTCACCATAGATATAGCTTCTTTTAAACTCGCGATATCTATATTATAGGTATCTTGCTCTACATCCACGAATACAGGCTGTGCCCCAGCAAGCACCACAACCTCAGCAGTTGCAGCAAAAGTAAAACTGGGGCAAAATACACAATCTCCCTTGCTTATTTTATGGGCCATCAGTGGCATCAGCAGGGCATCGGTACCGTTTGCACAGCATATAGCATGTTTTACTCCTATATAACTTGCTAATTGCTGCTCTAACTCTTGAACTTGCGGGCCGAGTATATATTTACCGCTAGCTATAACATCTAGCACTGCATTATCTATCTTATCTTTGAGTATGTTTAAGTTTGCCTTAAGATCTATAAACTGCATTATAACTCCTGTAATGGGTCTGTTGCGCCGTTGCTTGTTCTAATATGCGCAATGTCCTTATTGCTTCATTGCCATCTGTACGCGGCGTTTCACGCGTTTCTACACAGTTCATAAAGTGCAAAAGTTCTTTAGTAAGCGGCAGAGTATCATTTAGGGCAGCATAATGCGGTTGCGAATGCGCTCCAGCCCACACCAATCCCTGCTTTTCTACATTATACTCATATATCGCCAATTTCTTATCCCATGGCTCTAAATCGTCAAATACCGCCATAGCTTTGTTACCGATTACAGTTAAACGGCGCTCACAATATGGTGTCAAACGCGAAACAGATAAATTCGCTTTTATATTGCCAGGAAACTCCATGAGTAAATTTGCAAAGTCCGTTCCCTCTCCTAATATATTTTGTTGACCAAACTGCAAATTAATAGGGGCTAGTCCTCGTGTTAGGGCCATTATCATAGACAAATCATGAGGCGCCAAATCCCATAATGCATCACTCGTACTATGGAATTTTCCAAAACCTAGCCTACTAGTATTTATATAACGCAGCTCTCCCAACTCCCCATCAGCAACCAGCTGCATAATATGCTCAAAAGCACTATGAAAACGCAATACATGCCCAACCATGACTATACGCTTTTTTGTTTTGGCTACTTCTAAAATTTTGCCAGCATTCTCTACATCCAGAGCTATAGGCTTTTCGATCAACACATCCTTACCATGCTTAATAGCCTCTATAGCATTTTTAGCATGAAATTGCGGGGGAAGGGCTAAAATTAACGCCGTAATAGCAGTATCAGCGAATAACTCAGCAGGCGAAAGCGCCGGAGCATCGTTAGCGATACCTACAGCGCGAGCCTTATCCATATCTATATCGCTTACAGCAGCCAACCTTCCGAGCGCCTTTAAAGTTTTTATATGATTCGAGCCCCAATAACCACATCCCAGCACCGCTACTGAAGTTTCCATGACTACACCTTCTTCTATCAAGACACTGTAGTTTAATACATAATTTTCAAGAAGTAAATTATATATAGCGCTTGACAGTAACTATAAAAAAGTTTTATATCCTACATAGTTTTGGCGGAGTAGCTCAGTTGGTTAGAGCGGTGGAATCATAATCCATGTGTCGGGGGTTCAAGTCCCTCCTCCGCTACCATATCTGCAGTGATCTATCTGTATTAAAAAACATTAAGGTTAATAGCAATTCGCAAGCCTAGAAACTATCTCTAATAGCCATAGATTTTATTTCAAAATTTTGCTACACAAATCGTACAAGATAGATGTTTTGTAAATACACGGGTGATTAAGCCACAAATATAAACTCTTAGCTGCGTTCAATTTCATCGGTAAAAACAATTTTTAAATTATGCGCCTTATAACTCTATATGGCTAAGCACATATTTATCATTCAGCGCACCAGGGATTTTTACCACTACAGTGATAGTATCTTCTAAGCATTCAAAAGTTGTTGGTTCCCCAGGATCAACAACCACTATATCACCTGCTTGATAAATCGCTCCGTTTATCTTAGCTTTGCCATTTATTATAACTGTATGTTCTGTTGCTATTTTATGATAATGCGCTTGCTCAGACTGCCCTTTTTTATAAGTCTTTACAGCGATTTCGCAATCTGTAGTTTGATACAATGAAGGCACAAAATTGCCAATAAACCAACCGTCTTTCATATCTGACAGGCGTGCTACTTTCATAATTATCTGCTCCCTTTAGATGCTTTGTGCTCCGCAATATATTCTGCTAATTGTGTTTGCGTTTTTAGAGAGTAAAACTGCTCGTTTTTTATTTTATACAAGGAAATTTTCTTTTGGCGCAGCAGCATCTCATTCATAGTCTCCGAAATATAAAAATTACCATCTAAAGCATTATCTTTGCGCACCATATCTTTAGCACATTCAACAAAATCAAATCCTTTGCTATAATAATAAAAAGAAACTAGAGCGTTTTGACTGATAGGTCGTTTTTCAGCTATTTCTATAACTTCGTCATTTTTGTTTAATTTAACAAAAGAATATCGGGGGTGAATAGAACGAAAGGAAAGCAACCCAGCGTCGGAGTTATTTTTGCGAAAATAGTCCAATACCTTTATAGTATTTTCTTCCACAAAATCATCTATTCCCAGCAATAGCAACTCTTGGTCATTCTCAATATGCTCTATGGCTAGAAGAGCAGTACATACAGCCCCTTTAGTATGGCCCATAATGCGTACAATTTTAGCGTCGGGGACTAATTGTTTAATCGCCGCGTCTGTATGAAAACGCACGATATCAATAGAATTAACGCAAAAAATTAATTGCCTTGGCTGCAATTTTCGCGCCATGTCTATTTGTTTTTCTAGCAATATGGCGGAGCTAAGCTCCGTAAGATATAGTGGGTAATCATCTTTTGTGCTGTAGGCGTTACCCATTAAAAAAACTATATTCACGTAGCCGCCTCTTCAATTAACTTAATTCTCTGCTTAATATTTTCAAAGGTTACTTCCTTAACATCATGAATTACTAACAAATGTGCATCAGAAGCTAAAGCTGCCTTTATGCCATTTGCGTTATCTTCTAATATCAAGCATTCTTTGGGACTTAGCTGCATTCTCGATATAGTTTTTATATAAATTTCAGGATCCGGTTTAGGCTTTACTACATCTTGGTTAGACATTATAAATTCTAAATATTTGTCAAGCCTTGCATATCGCAGCATCATTTCTATAGTATTACGTATAGAGTTGGAGCAACAGGCAAGACGATAATTTTCAGCTCTTAACTTAGATAACGCATATTCATGATTAAAGCTCGGCCGGCAATATTTATGTATAAGATCTACAGTGTATTGTTGCTTCATTTCATTTATAAAATTATGCAATTTTATAGGCAAACCCTTTTCAGCGGTTAATTTATTTAATTTTGTTGAGGTTGGTAAGCCATCATAAGAAGATAAATGTTCATCACGACTAATTATAAAACCAAACAGGGACAAAGCTTTATTCAAAGCCTCATAATGCCAATCTTTAGCATCTATCAATACACCATCCATATCAAATAAAACAGCTTTAATTTTATTCATAAAAAAACACCTTTGCTTTTTCTGGCCAATCCGTACAAAGCAGTAAATTATCGCTGTTTAAATATTTACAGCGCTTAATTAAGTCCCATTGATGTTCCAATGGTCTCTTATGTAATTCTGCAGAAACTACACAAAGCTTTTTACCATTATCTATTATCTCTTCAATTAGCTGGGTGTTATACCAAATAGTTTTAAAACAATCCAGCCACACGCCTGAGCAACTAGCAAGCAAAGGGGCGGGGTTCAAAATGTCAGATAAACCACTAAAAACCTTTAGATTAGCGCACAACTGAACTACTAAATCTGGTATAGACATATCAAAGGTAAAATAATTGTCATGATTATATTTTAATAATAAATCTTTTATCAAATCATGCATGCCGTCTGCTTTAATATTTAATGCAAGCGGCAAATTACGCCCAGCGAGTAACTTCAAAAGCTCTTCAAAGCTCATTTCATTACCCTTTACAAAATCATGCGCTATAACTAGCTTACCATTGGCCTCGCGTAAATCTGTTTCTACGCCAAACCCCAAATCAAAAGAGCGAGTAAAAGCAAGTCTTGTATTTTGCTCTGCTGCATTGCTCCAGCAACCACGATGTGAAATAATAAGCATTATTTTTTTCCTATAGTGCGAGAAATTTCATGCTGGGCAAAAAATTCTAAATCCTGCGGTATACCCAGGCCATACATACCATTATACTCGGTACCTATATTATAAATACCAATTTTCTGGCCCTCGTCTATAAGATAATTATAAACAGGACACGTATAAAATTCACCAGCTACGCGCAAATTTTCTTCAATCATGCGCTCAGCACTACGTACGAAATCCCTACCTTTTTTAAAATTAAAAATTCCAACAGTCGCGTTATCGGAAATAACCCGCTTTTCCGCTGTTTCTACAACCAATCCCTTTTCATCTAACCGGGCATAAGACCATTTTGGATCACAAGAATACATACTCATAATCAAACCATCTAACTGACGTTGATCCATATCCTCTAAATAATCATTTATATCGGTATCAATATATTGATCACTATTGGCCGTCATTAACGGTTCATCGGTATTAAATAAATCTTTGGCTAACAATACACTACAAGCTTGCCCTTGCGTTACAGAGTCTATAGCTATAATTTCAACATTTTTAGCATAAGAATGCAGTTTATAATCCAACTCGTAGGCCTCAAAATGAGATCTTTGCACTATAAAAATAAACCGATGTTCTCGCTTAGGCGTAAGGTTATCTATAACAAGCTTAATCATAGGCACACCATGTATCTCTATAAGAGGCTTTGGTATCATATAGCCAGCATTAACGAATCTACTTCCTTTGCCAGCCATCGGCAGCACAATATTTAACATTAAAAACCCAACAATATCGTTAAAACAAAAATTTCTTATACATAAATCAAACAGGCCTTAATATATTATAATCCTTTTTAAATACCAATGGTAATGGCCGCCAATCGTAACCGCTATGGCGCAAAATCTGAAAAAAAACAGATTCTGGATTATAGAAAAAAGCGCTTTTTGTCAAAAGCTGATTAATTACATATTGCCTATTTTCCATACATTCAAAAATTAACTCCGGTTTTGCTAAAAATAATAAATCTATACCACAAATATTTTCTTTAAAATCATAATGTGTCTTGCTTGTGATTATATTTTGCTTTATTTCCCCATCAGTAAAAGATGTTAAGATAGAATCTATCAAAAATGGAACCTTAAGCCAAATATCTGGTCGCGTTACAACGACATAATCATAATTTACTTGCTGTTGCTTCACATGATCTCTAGCAAAAGATATAGCATTTGCCATACTATGCATTACCGACTTCATTCCAAAAAGGCTAAAACCATACTCTTGGTGAGCATCAACAAAGACTTTTTCAATATCTTTTTCTGTTACAGATATCAAACCAGAAATTTTTTCTTCTACATCTGAAACCCGACAAGTATAACCTAGCTCTTCTGATCCTTGTTCCTCTATTACAAGTTTATTGATATCTCCATAGGCTTTATGTATTTCTACTGCTGTAACATCTCCAGAGCAATGCTGATATTTATGCCAAGTTTTCGTATTATGATCTAGCTTAGACCAAGTATGAATAAACAAATCATAATTATAATAACGCAGTAAATTTAGCTTAAAAAACGGCGCACAAAGACTAAAGGTGCGCATGTGCCCATATAAACATACAGCCACCTTATATTTCTTTTTTATTTTGCTACGCAACATCAAACCCTCAATATACCAAACGTCTTTAGTCTTTAGCCTAGTTTAAAATACAGGAACATCTTGCATAGTTAAATGTTAACAAGAACAAGCCACGCTCTAGGATAAACTCTATAGCTTAAAAAGGAGTATATAACATGAAAGATCAACATGGCAACAAAAAATTACCAACGGAGCATGAGCGCGCGCCAAAGGTTAGTGCAGAAATAACCCCAACATTAAAAGGTGGGCACATGGAGCGCAAGATTAAAGACGGACGCGATTAGGTTTATTAAAGTTCCGTTAAGATAAGTATGCTAGAATTATAGCTTAATAACGCTAAACTATAATTTATCCTGCATGACGAGCCCATATAAAAAAATCTTCCAAGCTCCTGGTACATTAGGCTTTTCCCTAGCCGGATTCATAGCCCGCATGCCCAACGCCATGGTGGTTATTAGCCTTACGCTAATGCTAACCACCTTAGGTTTTTCTTACACAAAAGCCAGCTACGTTACTGTAACTTATATACTTGCAAGCGCGCTTATATCCCCGCAAACAGCCCGCCTTGCGGATTTATACGGCCAGCGAAAAGTCGTAATCATCTGCAGTATAACTGCTATGATGGCCTTGCTAGCGCTACTAATTTCCAGTCAGCTCAGCGCCCCAATAGGGATATTAATCGGCTTATCCATAATAGCTGGCCTCGCACCTAATTTTGGGGCATTAGTTCGTACTAGATGGTCGCGTATCTACACTAATTCTAAATATTTACGAAGTGCATTTGCTTTCGAATCCCTAGTAGATGAAATAGTATTTATCGTAGGTCCTATACTGGCAATTGTGCTAACCACAAATGTATCATCGTCTGCTGGCCTACTAACAGCTATAACTTTTCTGGCTGTGGGCAGTTTTAGTTTTGTTATGCAACGCCGCACAGAACCCGCCATAATAACAAGCCAGAGTAGCGAGCGAAAATCTATTCTGCGGCAACGCAACCTACTGGTTCTTAGCTTTATTTTATTTATATTTGGTATCATATACGGCGCTGCCGAACTAAGCACTATCGCATATGCAAAAGAAATACATAAAGAAAGCCTCGCCTCTTTGCCAATAGTTACCTATGCCGTGGCATCTTTTTTAACTGGCTTCACATATGGATCAAAGCATATTAAATTGCCTCTGCCCCAACAATTGCTTTTAACTCTAGGCTGCTCAGCCATAGCTACATTACCATTCTTATATATAGTTAATTTAACAAGTTTATGCATTGCTTTATTTTGCTCTGGTGCAACTTGCGCCCCTACCCTTATCATCGCAACCTCACTAGTAGAAAAAATTGCACCAGAAAAACAACTAACCGAAGGTATAAGCTGGGCTGTAACAGGATTAAATTTAGGGACTTCTTTAGGTTATACGCTAACCAGCTATTTAATAGATACTGGCGGCGCTTCTCGCGGTTTCTCTGCTGCAATAATCGCGGGGTTTCTTTCCTTTATCGTTGCCCTGTTTGCTTTCAAACAACTCAAATCAATCTAGCGTTGCGCCATTTACCCGTAGAGTAATAAAGCTGCGTAATAATTAAGCAGAACAAAGCGCCCACGGGAAAACACAGCCAAATCGCATCTACGCCTAATACTTTATAAAAACAGTAATAGAAACCGATGCGTATAGGATATACAGATATAAATATGAATAATAGAGGCAAAAACACCACCCCATTTGCGCGTAAAGTTGCCATTATCACTGTCGCAATACCAAATAAAATAAGGCTCCAATCCGTTAGCCATTGTATATGGCGCGCTATTTCGATGGCTCCACTACCAGGGGCTATAAATAGCTGCATTATAGGTCTATCAAATATAATCAATATTGCCATCAAAGCCAAAGACATAACAACGCAAACGATTACGCCATATCTATTAATAAGAGCTACACGATCCCAAAGCCCAGCGCCAATATTTTGTGCGGCCATAGCCCCTACGGCACTACTAACGGCAAAACCCGGCATTTGAAGGTACATCCATAATTGCTGGCAAATATTATAGGCAGCTATCGTATCTAGCCCCTCTTTATTTACAAAAGACACCATAACTAAAGAAGAGCTAGCTAAAAATAACATTTGCAAGCAAATAGGAAAACCTTGCCTAAAAATTCTTCTAATCTGGTACCATGATGGTAAAAGATATAAAAGCTGCGCGCCCCTAAGGCACAAAGGCGAGCGAGAAGCGTATAAGTACACTATCTGCAAAGCCAAAGCGCTGTAATTTGCAACCACAGTTGCCCAGGCAGAGCCAGCGATACCAAGCTTAGGAAAAATACCGATTCCCAATATCAACAAAGGATTTAATACCACGTCTAGCACCACGGTAAGCGCCATAAACCACATTGCTGTTAACGAATCGCCAATTCCGCGCAAGCTTAAAATAACCACCAAAAGCACTACAATTGCTGGCAAGGCAATGAAGATTCCCCGTGAAAAAACATAGGCATCGGCAAAAGCTTCTATAGGAGTACTCAATAACTTTAAAATAGTTGAGCAATACCACCAGCCCAAAGCAGAGGCTGCAATTGACGCAATAATAATCATTCCTATAGAGGCACCAAAAACCTTACGCGCATTCTCCATTTCACCGCGGCCACAATATTGCGCAATAAAAGTTGTAGACGCTAAACCAAAGCCAAACACAAGCGAGAACACTAAAAAAATAATCAAATTAGCATTTGCAGTCGCCGCTAACGAATTTTCACCTAAAAAACGCCCTACCCAAATAGTATTAATTGAACCGTTCAAGGATTCAAAAACGTTAGAAAACAATATAGGTATCGAAAACAACCATAGTTGCTTAGAAACAGAACCTACTGTTAAATCTTTAATTTTTGTTTCATTATTCATAGGATTTAAATCCCGCCTCGCCGCTCAATTTTAGCGCCCATATCATACATTAATTAAAAGCTTGTCAAGCACTTTCTGTTCCAAACAAAGAGAATTTTATTAAACATGCATTGACCGCTATAAATTTATATGTATCATAGAAATGCTTTTAAGAAAACAGAGAAACTTACCTTGCCTACCACAACAAACATAAAAAATGCAGAAGAAAAACCTAATTGGGTAATTCCTGTCGTTTTAGCGATAGCATTTTTTATGGAAAATATAGACGCCACCGCTATTGCAACCTCTTTGCCAACTATTGCAAGCGCTATAAATACCGACCCCATTGCACTAAAATTAGCTATGACAGCCTATTTAGTCTCCCTATCGGTCTTCATTCCTATAAGCGGGTGGATGGCAGACAGATTTACAGCCAGGCATGTATTCCGGCTCGCTATTGTAGTATTTATGCTAGGATCCATACTTTGTACTGCCGCAAATTCACTCTGTTTTTTTGTAATTTCACGCTTTATACAAGGAATGGGTGGCGCTATGATGGTGCCAGTAGGTCGCCTTTTTTTACTACGCATAACACCAAAAAATCAGCTTGTTTCTGTTTTATCTTGGTTCTCCATACCTGCTTTAGCTGGTCCGTTAATGGGACCACCAATTGGTGGTTTTATAACAACTTATTTTAGTTGGCATTGGATTTTTCTTATTAATATCCCTATAGGTATTATTGGGCTAATTTGCGCTTCTATCTATATGCCCAAAAGCGAAGAGATTAACAAACGTCCTTTAGATTGGATAGGTTTTTTACTTTCTGGCTTAGCTGTATCTTTATTAATATTTGGCATGTCTATTATTAGCCTGCCTACCGTACGTAAAGAATATGGTATAGTAATGACCATATCTGGATTGATCCTAGGCTATGGTTACGTAACTTATGCAAAGCGGATAAAACACCCGCTGCTTGATATAAAAATTTTCAAAAATAACGTATTTCGAAAAGCAATTTTTGGCGGTTCAATTTTTCGCATAGGTATCGGCGCCGTGCCTTTTTTATTGCCGCTAATGCTACAGCTTGGGTTTCATCTAACACCAATGCAATCCGGTGCAATTACCTTTAGCACTGCTTTAGGTTCGCTATCCTCTAAATTACTTCTTAATTATATAACCGATAGAATTAGTTTTTATAACATTGCTGTATATGGCTCGGCAATGTCAGCTATAATAACCGTTTCTTATGGTCTTTTTGTGCCCTCAACACCATGCTGGCTAATGTTACTTATATTAGCTATAGGCGGTCTTCTACAATCGCTATTCTTTTCCTGCATTAATGCTGTAGGCTTTAGTCAAATTGAAAAAAGTCAAATGAGTCAAGCTACCCCAATACACACAGTTGCACAGCAAGCATCATTAGCGCTTGGTGTAGCAATTGCTGGCATGATTTTAGAATTCTGCATAGCTTTTCATGGCAATAGTGTGCAAATAAAAGATTTTCACCTAGCATTCTTTGTCGTCGGCTTTATCTCTTTATTTTCCATTGCGATCTTTAAAAGATTTGACCGTAATGTTGGAAACGAGTTAAAAAAAACCAAAAAGATAAGATAAATTTTTATATGTTTACCATCTCCAAACAATTCCATTTTTCTGCTTCGCATCAATTAACAGATTTACCTGTTGAACATCCTTGTGCCAGATTGCACGGACATAATTATATTGTAATACTAAAACTCCGAGCAGAAAAACTAAATACCGATGGCTTTGTTGAAGATTATCGTAATTTAGATTTTTTTAAAAAATACATAGACACCACAATGGATCATAGACATTTAAATGATGTTTTTAAGCATAATAAAATTACCGCTGAATTTTTGGCCCAGCATTTTTATGAATGGTCCAAACCACAACTTATCCCTTTATATAAAGTTATGGTAAGTGAAACGCCTAAAACTTGGGCAACCTATCAGGTAGATTAAATTTTGACTCCAAACAATACAAACTCCATACGTATTAGCGAAATTTTTGGCCCCACCATACAGGGAGAAGGACTGTTAATAGGGCAACCTACCATTTTTGTACGCATGGCTGGATGTGATTTTCGTTGTAATTGGTGCGATACCTTGCATGCAGTAGATTCTAGCTTTCGAGACGAATGGAAATTGATGTCGGTCACAGAAATTTGGCAACAAGTAGAATTCCTATCGAGCAACAATCCAATAACTATCTCATTATCGGGCGGCAATCCTGCTATACAAAATCTTGAAGATTTCATTAAATTAGGGCGGTCCAAAGGCTATAGATTTGCTATGGAGACTCAAGGGTCTATAATAAAAACATGGTTTGATTTATTGAATGTTCTGGTGCTTAGCCCCAAACCGCCCTCTAGCCATATGTCAAATGATTGGAACATATTTGATAAATGCTGTAAAACAAAAGCAAATATTACCATTATAAAAATACCTATTTTAGATGAAGCAGATTACTCATTTGCACGAGAAGTCTTTGCAAAATATCCACTTATGCCCTTCTATCTACAGCCTGTAAATTCTACGCCACCTTATTTAACAGATTTACACGCTAAAAATGATGAAAGTTTCATAGATATCCCAGCTATTCTTGTACGCATGCGTTGGCTTATAGACCGAGCTATGGCAGATCAATGGTTTGATGTAAAAATTTTACCACAATTACACGTGTTAATATGGGGAAATAAAGGAGGAGTTTAATAGAAGCTTTTATTAATTTATTACAAAAGATAGTAGTTTACTATATGAATCGGAAGCTTGTTTGGACAAATAACTATAACATCAAACCTTAAGTTGCATTTTTCTATATTTTTTCTTCTAGATAGCCAATGGCTTGCTGCTGCCACTATCCGTTTTGCAGCTTTTCTTGTAACAGCATTCAACGCTTCTTCAAGCTCATTTCTTGCTTTAACCTCCACAATTATAAGCAGCTTACCTCGTTTTGCTATAATATCAACTTCACCCCTTGGAGTTTTATAGCGGCGATCCAGAATTCGAAAGCCCTTAAACCTCAAATACCAAGCCGCGTAGTTTTCTGCGCGCCACCCTTTTTCATAAGTCGTTAAACTTTGATATGGTCGCCATAAAAACAATCTTAAAACTCCAAAATCATTCTGTAAAGTTGCTGTTTTGGTAATCCAGTTATCTTTGCCACAAAAGCTGCTGCTTTAGCAGCTGGCATATTCTGCATATGCGTCTTTAATAAATGCTTGAGTTCGGTTTTATCATAAGATTTTGCAATACTAGCACCTGGCTCAACCAAAATCACAATTTCACCCAATTTTGTAACATTGGCAAAATAATATTCATATAAACGCGCTAAATTATCAGCTTTATACGTTTCAAATTTTTTCGTCAATTCACGGCATATAGCCGCCTCTCTATCGGAACCAAAAACCTCTACCATATCAGCCAGGGTTTTAATTAAACGATGCGGAGATTCATAAAACACCAAGGTAGCTGAAATATCAACGAGCTCTGATAACATTTTACGCCGAGCTACATGGCGAGCTGGCAAAAAACCTACAAAATAAAACTGATTTGTCGGCAAGCCAGAAGCGCTCAAAGCGGCTATAGCAGCACATGCACCCGGAATAGGGACTGTTTTAATTTTTGTTTGCGTGGCATACTGGACTAACTCAAACCCTGGGTCAGAAATTATTGGAGTTCCAGCATCTGAGATAATAGCCACAGATCGACCATTTGCAATTTCAGCTATAAGTTTAATGCCAATCTGCGCAGGGCTATGCTCATGATAGCTAACCATTTTAGCTTTTATACCATAATGATTTAACAGTTTTAGACTAACCCGCGCATCCTCACAAGCAATTATATCAACCGCGGCCAAGGTCTCTAACGCACGTAAGGTTATATCAGACAAATTTCCTATAGGCGTAGATACAATATAAAGCGCTGGCTCCAGAGGCTTAGCCTCATAAATGTGGGAGCCTATAGTGTAACTACGCACCATAGAAGCCATTGGGTTACTTCATAGACCCGCTTTGAATAAAGCTAGTATGCCAAGAAAATGCCTCTTCTAATATATGTGGCGTGTGCCCTGCACGCTTTTCGATAGCACGCTCAAAGTAGCTATTAAGCTTTTCACGGTAGATAGGATGCACGCAATTATCTATTATTGCTCGCGCTCTTTCTCTAGGAGCCAACCCCCGTAAATCGGCTAGGCCTATTTCAGTAGCTACGATATCTACATCATTTTCTGCATGATCTACATGCGACACCATAGGTACAACAGAGGATATGTTACCATCCTTTGCTATAGATTTCGTTACAAATATAGATAAATAAGCATTCCTAGCAAAATCACCCGACCCACCTATGCCATTCATCATATGAGTACCACAAACATGTGTAGAATTAACATTGCCATAAATATCAAATTCCAAGGCAGTATTTATTGCTATTATACCCAATCGCCTTATAATCTCAGAGGCATTTGAAATCTCTTGTGGTCTTAATACTAATTTATCTTTATATTTCTTTATATTATCAAAAACTTTTCTAGAGCAAGGCTCGGTCAACGTAATAGACGACGCAGAAGCAAATTCTAATTTTCCAGAATCTATTAAATCAAAGGTAGAATCCTGCAGCACTTCACTATACATCTCTAAACCACGAAAAGAACTATTTACAAATCCGCCTAACACAGCGTTAGCTATAGCTCCAATACCTGCCTGCAAAGGTAAAAGCGCAGGAGTTAGCCTACCTTTTTCTATCTCTTTTTCAAAAAATTTTACCAAATGGTCTGCGATAGCTTGCGTATCTTTATCAGCAGCAGCGATGACAGCAGGGCTATCCGGTATATTGGAAATAACTATAGCAGCAATCTTGTTAGGGTCTAGCGGGATATAAGGCAAGCCTATTCTATCTCTACTGCCCGTAATAGCTATAGGCTCACGGTCCCCTATTAATTTTGGTGCATATATATCGTGCAGCCCTTCAAATGCAACGTCAACCGTAGTATTTAACTCTATGATTACCTTTTTAGCCTGCGCAATAAAATTTGCTGAATTCCCTACGGACGTAGTTGGAATAATACCGCCATCTTCTGTTATAGCTGCAGCTTCAACTATAGCGCAATCTACAGCACGCAAATGACCATTACGCAATTGCTCAGCCGTTTCTGATAAATGCTGGTCAATAAACATAACCTGCCCGGCATTTATAGCTTTTCTCAACGTAACATCAACTTGAAAAGGCAGGCGCCGGGCTAATATGCCAGCTTCGCACAAAATCTTGTCGGTATCATGCCCTAAAGATGCTCCCGTTATTAGTGTAATTTTGAATGGCGCTTTTTCGGCCTTCTGCGCTAGGGCTTTTGGTAGTAATTTTACATCACCAGCTTTAGTAAAGCCGCTCATTCCTACTACCATACCATCTTGCACAAAAGCGGCTGCCTCTTGAGCGCTAACCACTTTAGATTCCAACCCAGCATATCGAATACGATCTTTATACATGTTCACCTCTTAAATATTATTTTTATAGTTTACCATTGTGTAAACTTACATAGCTTGCCCTATTTCTTCTAAAATATCAAGAGCGACTTTAGCCGGATCGTTTGCTTGAATTATTGGTCGCCCGACCACTAAATAATCAGATCCTGCCTTAATAGCTTCGCCTGGTGCTGCAATTCGCTTTTGATCTCCATTTTTAAAGCTTTTAGGTCTAATGCCCGGAGTTACCAAAACAAAGCCTGGGCCCAGAAGCGGCCTTATCAAATCCGTTTCCCAAGCAGATGCCACGACTCCGTTCATACCTAAATTTTTAGCTAAATGACAACGTTTAAGCACTAAATCAGCAACGCTTATACTATAACCAGCAAGGCCTAAATCGCTATCATCCATAGATGTCAGCACTGTTACAGCTAATAAACATAACTTGCTACCCTTAACAACTTCAGCCGCAGCCTTCATAGCTCCAGGATAGGCGTGAATAGTAAGCATATCCACATCTAGTTTCAATATATTCTCTACTGCATGCGCTATAGTATTTTCGATATCTAATAACTTTAAATCCAAAAAGATTTTTTTGCCTGCTTTTACTAAATCTTGAGCTAAATCAAGACCTCCGTTATAAGCCAATTGATGCCCAATTTTATAGAACTTTATTGAATCATCCAATCTTTTAAGTACATTTTCTGCAAGCCTAACAGTAGGAACATCTAAAGCAACTATCAATTTATCATGTGCCAATTTTAGCTGATCACTTAACATTATGACCTACCTTTATTAGTGGGACTAATTGCCCTGCAATCTCATTATATAAAACCTCAAAAGTCGAATTTGCCCCTTCAGGTTTACCATTCAAAGCAATATCAAAGGGGACTTGTGCCAGCAATTTAATATTTTGCTTTTTAGCTTCAGCTGCAGCTCCATTTTTTCCAAAAATATGATAAACCTTACCAGTATCAGGAGCCACAAAATAACTCATATTTTCTATCAAGCCCAAAATAGGTACATTTGTTTTACGAAACATAGCAATAGCGCGCCGCACATCCAACAAGGCCAGCTCTTCTGGCGTAGAAATTATAATAGCGCCAGTTAAACGTGCTTTTTGCACCAATGTCAATTGTATATCGCCTGTACCAGGAGGCAGGTCGATTATTAAAACATCTAAATCATCCCAAGCGACACCGTACAACATTTGGCGAACAAACGAAGTAGCCATATGGCCGCGCCAAATTACCGGGGCTTCTTCTTCAAGAAAAAAACCTATTGACATTATTTGCAAGCCATCACTCACTATAGGTAAAATTTTCTTTACGCCCTGCGTATCTTCTATAGTTTCTGGTTTTTTCCCTTTTATAGATGCTAATGAAGGGATAGAAGGGCCGTATACGTCTAAATCTAATAATCCTACTCGCAAACCTTTATTTAACAAACTGCGTGCTATATTAATAGCACTGGTTGATTTTCCTACACCGCCCTTACCAGAGGCTATAGCTATAATATTGGGTACAGAGCTTTCAGGTTTTTCTTCTTGCGTAAGAGGCCTAGGCGCTTGCTTTTGCGGCTCGGCTTCGATTGGTGCGCGTTTTTTTTCCATAGTAAAGTTAATATAAGCTTCTTGCAACCCAGGTACCGTCAAGGCGATCTGCTCTATTTTAGTCTGCAAATTATCTAAACGCTCAGCTATATCTCCTGGAAAGGACAAAGTAAAATAAACTTTCTTATCGCTTATATACACATCCGCCAACAATATATCTAACTTTGCCAATTTTAACTTAGCTAACAAATTACCTTTAATAGATTCCGTCACGATTTTAGCCGCCTCTTTTTGCCCTGGTCAAAATGTATAATCATCCCCTGTTTCAAGGCCTCCGTGCTTATCATATTCGCTAAACTTTCCACTTTCACTTCGCCAGCAAATGCGGTAAAATTATGTTGTTTTAATAACTCTTGTACATTATACAAAGCTTCACTTATAGAAATTATACAATCCTCATAATTAGCTTTAACAGAACCTGACATCAAACATTTACAATCTACTAGGTATCTTCTAATAATACTAAGAGAATCTAGCTCATCTGTCTTTAATTTTTGGCTCATAAGTCACCCCTTAACTGACCATTTTTCTATAAGCCAATTAAACTTAATTAGGGTTATAAAATAGTTACCACAAAAAATTACTATACGCAATTTATGAAAAATCTTGACTTTTCATCAAAAATTGCTATTAATCATCAAACTGACTACAAAGCTTTAGCAAGAAGGGCCGCTCGGCGCGGTGATAAATAGATGAAACGTACCTACCAACCCTCAAAATTAGTTCGCAAACGCAGACATGGTTTCAGAGCTCGCATGGCCACTCCGGGAGGTCGCAAAGTTATTGCTGCTCGCAGAGCTCGCGGTCGCAAAAGACTTTCAGCATAATTTTACGTATACCCATTATTTTTAATGGCAAAACTATAAAAAGTATGTACTGCAACGCTTTATTGGCAAAAGGAGTGTCTCGCCTTAAAAAAAGGCAAGATTTTTTGCGCGCCCATTGTGGTCTCCGTATAAAAGCAGATGCTTTTTTAATAGAAAGCTATAAACGGGATAGCCACTCGAAAGGGCTAATTGTTCCACTACAAATTGCTAGGGTTGGTTTTACTGTAACACGCAAAAATGGCAACGCTATTGTAAGAAATAGAATTAAGCGCCGTTTGTCAGAAGCGGTTAGAATTGGTCTGCAAAATAACTTGCTGGCTGGTTACGATTATGTAATAATAGCTCGTAAGGCTTGCCTTTATTTACCCTTTGAAGAATTACTAAAAGCTCTAAAAGAACAAATTAATAAATGTAACAGCGCCTATTGCAAATTTGCTTAACCCTATAGGATAAATAAGATGAAATATAATCCGAATTTTTTAATAGCTATGCTTCTATCTTTTGCAATAGTATGGGGCTGGCAATATTTTTATGTACGGCCTCATCAAAATTTAACGAAGCAAGCATTGATAATAAATAATCAAGCCCCGACAGAATCAGCTATACCATCTAACGGAACAATAAGCAAAATTTTACCCCCGCCCCAAGCTATTACAAAAGACAAAAGAGTTAACTTTGCAACCGAAATGTTGCGAGGCTCTATTAATCTTACAGGTAGCCGTTTTGATGATTTAGTATTGAAAAAATATCATGTAACAGTAAACAAAAACTCGCCACAAATACAGCTTTTGCAGCCAGCTGGCTCAAAAAATAGCTATATAGCCGAATTTGGCTTTGCTTCAACAGATAATAAAAACACAGTACCGCAGTCCAATACCCAATGGACTTTGGATCCTAAAACGCCTTTATTAACAGTTCAAACCCCCATTCATTTAACATATAATTCACCCGCAGGTTTAATGTTTAATCGCTGGATAAGCATAGACAACCAATATATGTTTACCATCACCGATAATATTACTAATAACAGCCAAAATCCAACTAACATTTCTGCCTATGGGCGTGTAGCAAGAGCGGCTATTCCTAGCCATGCACAATCTGCCTATTTATTGCACGAAGGATTAATAGGAGTAGCGGGTGATGAAGGCTTACAAGAAAAAAAATATGCGGATGTAGAAAAATTAGATCGCGATTCACAAGGTCAGAAAAAACTTACCTTCGCCCCCGCACAGGGCGGCTATATGGGGATAACAGATAAATACTGGGCGGTTGCCGCTATTCCACCACAAAACGTAAATTTTACTAGCAGATTTATATATTTTGATAATCTATCTGAGCATTTTCAAGCAGATTTAACACAAAACTCTATTTCCATTGCACCTAAACAAACAGTGAATATACAAAACCACCTGTTTGCTGGCGCAAAAAATGTTAGTATCATAGATAATTATCAAAAGAACTTACATATCAAAAAATTTGAGCTATTAATAGACTGGGGGCTGTTCAGTTTCATCACGCGCCCCATGTTTAGCTTAATAGATTTTTTATACAAAATCACAGGCAATTTTGGCATAGCTATATTATTGGTAACCATTATACTAAAAGCAGCTCTCTTTCCGCTAGCCAATAAATCTTACAAATCTATGGCAAAAATGAAATTGCTGCAGCCAAAACTGGAAACAATAAGACAAAAATATCCAGAAGATAAGACAAAGCAACAACAAGCAATAATGGATTTATATAAGAAAGAAAAAATAAATCCAGTCGCTGGCTGTTTGCCGATGCTTGTACAAATGCCAATCTTTTTTGCTTTGTATAAAGTTTTATACATTACTATCGAAATGCGCCAAGCTCCGTTCTTTGGCTGGATAAAAGATTTAGCTGCGCCAGATCCAACTTCTATATTTAATCTATTCGGATTAATACCGTATCACGTACCTTCCTTCTTAATGATTGGCGCTTGGCCTATAATCATGGGTATAACAATGTTTTTACAAATGCGGCTTAATCCAACACCAACAGAGCCAGCACAAGCTGCAATCTTCACCTGGATGCCATTGATATTTACCTTCATGCTTTCTTCTTTTCCTGTAGGCTTAGTTATTTATTGGGCATGGAACAATACACTAACTATAATACAGCAATTGCTAATAATGAAAAAAGAAGGGACAAAAATCGAATTTTTGGACAATATAAAAAGCTTGTTTCAAAGAAAATGAATTATTATTAGGATAAAGATTTTTGCAAAATGGCTTTCCCTTAAAGTGGGTCTTTCTACGTTCAGCCCCTTCAATAAATTTCCTACCACCTATTGGCCCCGCAGAAATAGCCTTTTGTGGCCGTTCAAATGTTGGCAAATCCAGTTTGATAAACTCTATAACAAATCGCAAGTCACTGGCACGTACATCCAACACGCCTGGGCGAACACAGGAGTTAAATTTTTTTATACCAGACGGCTATAGCGAGAGCGGTGCTTTGCCACCATTTGCCATTGTAGATATGCCGGGCTATGGTTACGCCCAAGCACCCAAACAATTGGTAAATAATTGGACCACATTGATATATGATTATTTAAAGTTCAGACCCAGTTTGAAGCGCTTATATATCTTGATAGATTCGCGTCACGGCATAAAAGAAACTGACAAAACTATATTAAATCTTTTAGATAAAATAGCAGTCTCCTACCAAATAATATTAACAAAAGCAGATAAAATCCCAGTCACCTCTTTAGAAAAAATTGTAGATAGCACCTACAATGCAATTGCCAAGAGACCGGCAGCATATCCCCAACTTATTACAACTTCCGCCGTAAAAAAAATAGGATTAGACGAGATAAAAACGGCAATATTGGAAACAGTAAAATAGACCAATTATAATCTTTACTCAGTAAAGATTAACGTTTATACTAACTATTTATTATAGTGCTAAAAGAGAACAACAGGGGCCGATGCTAACACTTTTTCATCATATTATGTCTTCTTCTTCACGCGCTATACGCTTGATTTTATATGAGTTCAATATGAGCCTTACACTTGTTGAAGAACATGAATGGGCAAGGCGCCAAGAGTTTCTACAACTAAACCCTGCTGGCTCGGTTCCTGTATTGCTCAATGAACATAGCCAAGCAATATCTGGAGCCTACAGCATAATAGAATATCTCGATGAAACTATAGGTCTACTTAATAAGGACAATAATTTTTTTCCTAAATCTCCTATCGAGCGAGCAGAAATTCGACGTTTGATCAGCTGGTTTTTAGAGAAATTTAATTACGAAACTACCTATCCTATAGTCCGGCAACGTATATATAAAAGAGAAATGCCAACATCTCTAGGCGGTGGAGCGCCTGATTCTACTATATTACGCGCAGCGCGTAATAATATCAAACCGCATATGGAATATCTAAATTGGCTTACTCAAAATAATAACTGCCTTGCCAGCAGCACACTGAGTTATGCAGATTTTGCAGCAGCAGCTTGCGTGAGCATCTTAGATTATATGGATGAAATAGATTGGGCAGCATATGGCTATGCTAAGCAATGGTATATGCGTATAAAATCTCGTCCGTCCATGCGACCTATACTTTTTGATCGTGTAGCCGGACTCGCTCCCTCTACATATTACACTAGCCTAGATTTTTAACCAAGGAGATAAAATATGCGCATAACATTAATTGGAGCAACAGGCCGTATGGGTCTAGAATTAAAAAAAATTATAGCCCAAGATGCAAATTTATCAATTGCTGGTGAAATCTCTAAAAATACACAAAATATAGAGCATTTTTTTAGTAATAGCGATGTTGCAATAGATTTCAGTGCTCCTACTGGCACTATGCACTGCCTACCTATAGCCGCAAAACATAAACTACCTTATGTCTTGGGCACCACTGGCTTTAGCGCACAAGAACAAACATCTATAAAAAGCCATGCCAAAGATATAGCTATAGTACAATCTGGTAATATGAGCTTAGGTGTAACTGTTTTAGCTACATTAGTACAACAAGCTGCAAAAATGCTAAAAGGTGCTAATTTTGATATCTGCATAGAGGAAATGCACCACAAACAAAAAAAAGATGCTCCTTCGGGTACTGCACTTTTATTAGGCACCCATGTCTTACAGGGCGCGCCTAATACTGCGATACAATATGCATCTTTGCGCGGCGGCACTGTGGTTGGCGAACATAGCGTAATACTTGCTGGCGAAGGCGAACGCATAATGCTATCTCACTCTGCGCAAGATCGGCATATTTTTGCTATAGGTGCAATAAAGGCAGCCCACTGGCTACACGGTAGAGCAGCAGGTTTATACAATATGCAAGATGTTCTAACAATGTAATCTACCAATATAAAAGAGGACAGAGTTGACGCGAATTTTAGTATTAGTCCGTCATGGACAAAGTGAATGGAACTTGAAGAATCTGTTTACTGGCTGGAAAAACCCTCCATTAACCGAGCAAGGAATAGAGGAAGCAAAAAATGCTGGAAAAATATTAGCTGAACATGGCATAAAATTCGATATAGCTTTTACCTCAGGGCTAATACGCGCTCAGGATAGCTGCAAACATATTCTGACCGAAATGAACAATAAAACTATAGAAATAATCAGCGATAGCGCGCTAAATGAGCGGAATTATGGCACGCTTTCTGGTTTAAATAAAGATGAGGCTAAAATGAAATGGGGAGCGGAGCAGGTGCAAATCTGGCGCCGTTCTTATGACATTGCCCCGCCTGAAGGTGAAAGTTTGAAAGATACCAGCGCTAGAGTGCTGCCCTATTACCTACACCGCATCCAACCGCATCTACTAAATAAACAAACAACTTTAATCACAGCACATGGCAACTCGCTACGAGCGCTAATAATGGCTATAGAAGGATTAAACAGCCAAGAGATAGTTAAATATGAATTAGACACCGGAAAACCAATTATCTATCACATTAATAGCGATTCTACTGTGCATTCCATTTATAAAGCTTAGCTTAAAGCATAAGTTAAAGGCAACAGCCTTTTCCAGCTTAATGTGCCGCCTACTCTAAATCTCTACATTTACAAACAGTATTAATCTTTACGTGTCTGTGACTAAATTTTCACTCCGTAAAGCTCTTATAGACAAAGCCAGACGACCTATATTTAATATTGGTGCCTGAAGTTATCTCAAGCAGCTCAACATCTATAGCATTATCCTCAGCTGAGGTGAGTAGTAACTAACACGTTAGAAGGATTGGTATCGAGAGGTTTCTTCAAATAGTAGACGCTTAATTTATACTGCCCAGCAACGCTCGTTGCAAAAGTTGCTGTATAGGTTTTGTTATCATCCCTAGATTTTGTAAAAGTTGCAACTTCCTTTGTACCATCATATAAGCTCAAACGATTCGCTATGTCCCCGATAACATATGGTAATTTTAGCGTTACAGTATAATATGCCTCGCCGCTATAAATAGTAGCATCGCCTACCGTTAGCGCAGCATTTTTCACATTTTCTGGCTTCACAGTTATGGTAGCTGTGCTATTAGATTCAATCTCACCAATTTTAAGACCAATCACAAATTTCGTATCCGAAGAGACAGGGGTAATGTGAGTGAAGAGAACTGGATAATGCCATGCATTACCAGGAAATGTAGCATTACTAAATTTATAATCAATATTCGCTTTAAGCCCCGGCGGGCTTTTTACAAATGGCTTAATATCTAAAAGATCAAACCCTGCTCTACCAAACAAAACTTCAATAGTTGTATCGCCAGTATCACTTATTGTCTCCGAAGCTGGAATTAGCCGGGCTTTGTTTATCTCAGGATCGCTGACATTTAGATGCCCTAATACTTTCAACACATCATCCTGGCCCGAATCTTTCAGGTAATGTATCCCTATATCATGTTTGCCAGCTTGATGTATTGTAAAAGTTCCAGTATATTTAGAACAATTACGATTCTCAGGTCCGCCAGTGCAATGGGAAACAATGGTTGCAGGGATTACTTTATTATTATCCACTATCTTCAAATCACCATGAATATCATCGTGGATAGGTCCATTCTCAAAGTTATTTAGAGTAAGAGTAAAATTAACTTTTGCCTCACCAACACTACCTTCGCTCGTTAATGCTGGATTTGGTGGATCAAAAGTCATATGCGACATTTGAGCAGATGGCACGTCTGAGCTTATAACTATATCTCCAAAAATAAGGTCATTTACACTATTTGTTTTCGCTGTTTTTATACCAAATTTATAGCCATCAGAACGAAACTTTGAGATATTTTTCCATTTAACATGAAATTTAGCCTCCCCTTCAATCGTAGTGGTTACTTGAGCAGAAGGGTTAATTTCCCACTGAGTTGGCTCATCTATCAAAAAGCTTACGTTTTTATTAGGCAAAAGATTACCATATTGGTCTCTAAGCGTAAAAACAATATCTACAGCTGGTGAAAAATTACCAATATAAATTCCGGCTGCTGGGGTTACATCAGACTTCTGCTCAGAAATAGCATTATTCTCGGCGCTAGCTTCAATATCTATTGCTGCGTTATGGATAAGCTGTCCATCATACTGCACGCTTAAATTATGTAGCCCTGACTTATAGGTCGAGAAAGTAGCTGTATAGGTAGTTACATTACCGGACTGCGCTTCAAAAGCGCTAAGCTTCTTATCGGTATTTGCACTATCTACAAGGCGTAATTTGCTAGCTACATTTTCTTTAATATTTGGCAATTTTAGCGTAAGTAGGAGCTTATCTTTA